>JANHMN010000024.1:6902249-6917447 GCA_030674055.1 Rhabdomys pumilio | reverse complement strand
AACTGGTGTGAAGCATCTGAACTGGTGTGAAGCATCTGAACTGGTGTGAAGCATCTGAACTGGTGTGAAGCATCTGAGAGCCCTGCTCCAGATCACAATTGTTGAGGTGTTTTTGTTTTGTTTGTTTGTTTGTTTGTTTGTTTGTTTTAACTAGCACAGGCTGGCCTTGAACTTGTTCAGTAGCCAAAAATGACTCTGAACTCCTGATGTCCTGTCTCCACCTCCTGAGTCTTGGGATTACTCACACGCATCACTACACCTGAATTACACAGTGCTAGGGACTGAATCAAAGACCTCAGTGAACTCAAGGGCCTTGTTGATGCCAGGCAAATACTCTACCAAGTGAGTTATATCCCTAGCCTCCAAATTCTGGCTTACAAACACTGCCCAGTGAGGCCTGTGAAATGAAGCAGACTCAGTATTCTCTACCAGGCAGCACAGCATGGAGTGTTTGCAGAGTGAATCTCCTCCCCCCCCCCACATTCCCCCTCCCATATTGCTACACCACCTCCAAATTCAAGGTGCCTGGGCATTCTTCCATAATGCAGCCTCAGATCTGTTCTTTCTGTGTGTGCCCTGGGCAGTAAACTGATTGTTTAAAATTTTAAAATAATCACAATAATGAGGTAAGAAAAGCTATAACCACTACACACACACACACACACACACACACACACACACACACACATATATATATATATATATATACACATATATATATATTTCTAAATGACTTTAACTAATGTCCTCTGGGCTTCTGGGTGAGTACTGTGCACCCCTGTCTTCTGTGCACAGGCAAATGTGATTACAGCAAACCCGGTATTGGCCAGTCTCAGCACACCCAACTCCCCAGGCCACTGCCAGGCCTAACCACATTAGCAGCAAAGGAGCCATCCATCAGGCTAAATGGGGACTAGGCCTGGCCCTGCTGCATGCCCCTGGATCCTCCCAACAGAGCGTCTGCTCCAATTTCTCACAGTGACAAGATCAGGCATGTGGCTGCAGACCTGATCCGTCTCAGCTTGCTCCTCTCCTGCCAGCCTCAGCCACCCCATAACATCATCCGAGTTTCTTGGCTGGCTGCGGAGGGACGCTCTGGTTCCTGTGGACAGACCAAATCTGGCCAAGGTGAAAGGCTATGTTTTCAATCTCTCTCTGCTTCCCACCCCCAGTTCAGCAGGTGCCAGCTCTTCCGCCTCCACCATCAACTCGCCAGTCTCCTGGGCCCAAGCCTGTCAAAAACAGAACTCACTGGCAGTAGGAGAAGGAAAGTGGAAGGGGCAGGGGGTCTTGTTTACCTAACGCACTGCTAGTTGCTACAAAGGTCAGGGCCCATCTGCCAGGCAGCAGGTGCCAGGAAGCAAGCTGCTTTCATGGCACAAGTACCAAATATTACTGAGGGACAGGTGGATGGACCTAGAATTTGCCTCTCCTCTCAGTGCCCTGACCTGCAGCAGACCCATGCACATGGGTTTGGTCTAGACCCAGAAATGACCTGATAGGCCACGTGTATCTGGCTCATTTGACACTGTGACCCATGCAAATGCTGAGTTCCGTGTTGACTTCTCCTTGCCATTTTCCATGCCACAAACCAACTGTTCCCACTTCCTGCATAACCCTAGGGAACCTACTTTACTTTTAGACAAAGTTCAAGTTAATTAAGACTCCTAATTACCTGTCATGGATGGGGGAGGGGTGGCTGTGCCCAACAATGTTCTAACTAATTTTCATCTGAACAAAACCAATTTTATTTGGGGGGAGCTCCCCTTGGTTTGAGGAGCTCACCTTAGTTTAGCGGGCTCACCTTGGCTTGGGGAACTCACCCTAAGTGACCAACTGAGGCTTCTTCTGTGTCATTTCCAAATGTGTTCTTTTTATTAAAATTCTGATGGGTTGTGACACTGGGCAAGAGTGGAGACACAGGGAGAAACCTGAACATCCCTGAAAGCAGATGCAAGCTATATCGCAGGAGAGCAGTCTCCCATCTGAGGTAGAAATGACAAAGGTTTCTCAGACTGACCTGAATAAACATATTGATTTTTTACAACTTATGAAAGACCCTTTGGATTTTACCAGTAGATTGAGGACAGCCAGGGAGGGGAGTAATATCCCTCACCCGTCTCACCTCCTCCTTCCACAAGCAGGAAGGCAGAACAGAAGACAATCTGGAAGAATGACTCCAATGCTGATAGCAAGACCAGGCTCCACCTTGGGGTTCGATGAAAACTGAGAGCTAAAACAAGACTCTGGGTGACCCAGGAGCTTCACGTGTGTCCCAAACACTAGCAACTCCAGAGAGGGAACTGAAGGTTAAGGAGGGCCTGTACCAACTTTCTGACCTCTGCAAATGTGGTGGTTTGAATACACTTGGCCCAGGGAGAGGCACTATTAGGAGATGTGACCTTGTTGGAGTAGGCATGGTCTCCTTGACAATAAGACCCTCCTCCTAACTATGTGGGAGTCAGTCTTCTCCTAGTGACCTTCAGATGAAGATGTAAAACTCTTATCTCCTCCTACACCATGCCTGCCTGACTCTGCCTTGCTCCCACATTGATGATAATGGACTGAACTTCTGAACCTGTAAGCCAGCCCCGAGGAAATGTTGTCCTAACAAGAGTTGCTTTGGTCATGGTGTCTGTTCATAGCAGTAAAACCTTAACTAAGACAGCAAGTAACCTTCCTTCTCTGAGACTGTCTTAAGACTTTAGGCTGTCTGCCTAGCTCTTATTCCTCCATGGTACATGAAAATCACTTAGAAAGATTTTTAAAGTTCTATGAACAAGCATAGAGATCCCTAGGTTAAGTGGTTGCAGCTGAAATCACTAGTGTTTTTTAAGGCTTTCTAGGTGACTCTAAAGTTTATCTAGGCCTGAAAAACCCTAGCTCTGGAGTTTTATAGCCACAAAGCTCCCATCCTAACAACCTAGAGGGCTTGTGAGAACAGACATCATGTTCTGCCTTTAATATTTCAGACTCAGTAGGTCCATATTTAGCAAGTTCCCTGATGATGGCTGGAAGGTGACACTTTGAGAACTGTCATCCTACAATGATGCTAGTCCTAATCTGATCCCCCAATAGTGGTGACAGCATTACTAGAAAAGTTGCTAGCAATGCCGCACCACAAATGTGTTTACAAAATTAAGGAGGAGTGTTAGCAATGACAGTATGCCAGCCCCTTCTCTCAGTGTATGACAGAGGTGGGAAGGAAGAGAGATCAGGGTCAAGTTTGGTTGCCCCTGCCAATCATCTGTTCTCTTGTTTTGCCTTTCCCCACCGTTTTGGAAAGTTTGGGGAACGGAGAGATGGCTCAGTGTTTAAAAGCACAAACTGTTCTTATAGAATACTGGAGTTCAGTTCTCAGCACCCACCTCAGGAGGCTCACAACCATCTGCAACTTCAGCTCCAGAGTATGATGCCCTCTTCTGGCCTCTCTAGGTAATGCGCATATGCAACTCTTGTATGCACACTTCTGCATACAAGTAATTAAAAATAAATCTTCTTCTTAAAGTATGCATCTTGAAACTATCATATTAAGTGAAGTGACTCAAGAAGCCAGTATTTTTTTAAAACCAGGTGGTTTTGTTTTGTTTTTTTTAGGCTAAGTGTCAGAAAGACAAATATCCATACTCTCTCTCTCTCTCTTATGTGTGTATCCTAGCATTTGATGTGTGTTATATATGAACATGTATATGTGAATATGAATGTGGGCTTAGGATATACAATTTGAAAGGGGACCATGAGGAAGAAACACTGGGAAGGCAGCAGGCCAATAGAAAACACGTGCATGAAAATCGTGAGGTGGTCTCAGAGAATAAGTGTGTACATGGGAGACAGAGGAACTAGTGTGCAGACTGCAAGGGTCAACGTAGATTATATTTGAGAATGCCATGATAAAGTCTAATGTTTTATATTCTAACAAAAACCCCCACAAAACCACAAAATAACCCCAAAATTTTAAGTGTCCCTACCCCGTTTTTTGCATAGATTAGTGGCTCAGCCAGCACCTCCCCACCCCAGCCCCACCTTCACCCCTACAGAAGCAGCCATCATCAAGTCTATCACCTCAGTTATAGTTAATGGAAAATGACCTGCTTAGAACCCCGCAAGATAAGAAGAGCTTTGTTGCCCTTTGAGCCTGGTCTGTGCTCCCCCCCAGGGGCCATAGATGTGCCTAAGCAGAAAGACAGACTGTGTAGACTAAGCATACTCTGAAGTCCAGAAAGCCAACCTCCTTCCTTGGTGAGCTGACTGATTTCTATCTGACCGTCTCGTCTCCTTCACCCTTGAGCTTCGTAGATATTAGAGACCGTGATGAAGAGTGGGTAGGCAACGCGACCCAGGGAGGCGAGCAAGCGCCTTGACTACCCTGAGCCCAATTCCAACTTATTGTGACCCTGGCACAGCTACCTGCTCTCTCTAGGATTTAAGCCCTCTCTGTAAAACATGCCAAGGACCCTGGCTGGTTCCCTCCGACAGGACAGTATGCTGTATTGCGTATGTTAGATTACAGTTTGTGTCAAGTTTTTCCCTTGTGTTATTAGTAAGGAGTGGAGCCTGTCTTTAAGGTGTCCCAGAATTCCATTCTCAGTAACTCCATTCTTAGGAACAAGGCTTGGCCAGATGACTAATCATGACACAACATCTATTCAAATAGAGGCCAAGGGTTTATTCCACATGGTTGCCATACCCACCCCATTACTCAGCTCCCATTCGAGAAGCTGCTGGAAGCACCTGTTAGGACTTTAAATAGCCTTGTTGGTGGCAGATCTTCAACCAGGGAGGGTGGATTTGACGATTGGAAGCTGCCCAAAGCTATCCAGAGCCAAGAGTGGTGAACAGAGTGAGCGATTACGGCTGGGAAACACCATTTTTAGTCTGAAACAAGGTGTAAGTGTAATTAAATCGATCCGGGGGCTGTCTGGATGGTCGCTAATGTCTCCTCCAACTTCAGTATGCTATGATTTTCTTGTATAAATAGAAAATGGATTTTGAAGGCAAAAGAAACATTCCACAGGTTAGAAACGAAGCCACTTTAAAGGAATCTGTATGAAATCACTCCTTCCCAGGGACTATTTTAAAGGGCAATTCTTCAGATGCAAACCTTGTCCCGTGGAGTCAGAAACGTACTTTCTTTACACTTTATCTCTGAAAAATGGAACCAGAAGATGGATGACAATGGGTGGGGGGCTGTGGTTTGACAGACATCACTTTTCCCATCTTAGCGTATGTTTAAAAAGCGGTGCACTTTCAGCCAGGGACGTCTTAGATTAGATGGAATGCAATACATTCAGGTTGATTTTACCTCGCATCAAAATGTCATTGGATGGTGCATCTTATACTTCCCAGGTGGGTTTTGTAGTCATTGGTTCAGTGTTGTTGGTGGCAGCTGGTTGTGTTTTGGTTTTGTCTGCTTTGGCTTTCCTGACACTAGGCAATCCCTCTACCATTCTCTCACAACCTTAGTCTTCTCTTCTTATTATTTTTTTTTTAAGATTTATTTATTTCATTTATATGAGTACACTGTAGCTGTCTTCAGACACACCAGAAGAGGGCATCTGATCCCATTACAGATGGCTGTGAACCATCATGTGGTTGCTGGGAATTGAACTCAGGAGCTCTGGAAGAGCAAGCAGCCAGTGCTCTTAACCACTGAGCCATCTCTACAGTCCTAGTCTTCTCTTTTGATTTTTATTCGGCGATAATGTCTTTGAGTTTCTAAGCCGGGCACTGGACAGTCCCTATAGCCCAGGAAGGCCCTGAACTTAGGATCTTCCTGCCTCAGCCTCAGTATTGCAAGACTGTGCCACAAGCCCAGACTCAGGTTAGTCTTGATTCTGTTTTCCCTGCATATCCTGGATCTCTAGCAGTAAGACTCAAACATCAGCAGATTCTAAAGCGCTCCAGCTACAGGCTTACAACATTTAAGATACTTCTGAGTCTGGTGCTTGCTGAACATACCAAAGGGAGGTGGGCTAGCAGTGGTACTGTGTGTGGTGAACTGGGTTAAAGAGGTTGCAAGTGAGCACTGAAGCCATCTTGAGCCAGGAGGATGCTAGTCTTTACTTTGAGCAATGCCACCAATTAAAGTACCACTTTCCCCCCCTCGTGACTCACACATACTACGGATTCACCAAGGTGCCCCAAGTTGTTAGAGAAAGCTCAAGCATCACATGACACAGGCTACTTTCTCGACCTCTCAGTGAGGCTTCCAAGTGCCTCCTACCTAAAGACAACGTGAGAAGAAAATATGGATTTGCAAAGAGAAGCCCCTTTTAGTTTATGGTATGCAATATATATATATATACATACATACATATACATATACATATACATATACATATACATATACATATACATATACATATACATATACATATACATATACATCATATACATATACATATACATATACATATACATACACACACACACACACACACACACACACACACACACACACACACACCACCCATGGGGCCTGGAAATGAATAATTAGGTTTGCAGAATGGGCAAAGCCATCTCCTATTCTTCAAGCTCAGTCTCCTGCAAGTAGAGGCAAGAAGTAACTCAGCAAAAGACACACAAGTACCCAGGAGACACCCAATCCCCCAGGTGTTTCCCAAGAGTGCCTATGAACTGAACACAGAGATCTCACTCCATTGATTAAAATATAGCTGCAGGCAAGATTTGGAGGTGCAGTCTTGCCTCATCTGAGGCTTTCAGTTGCCCCAAAGTACAGCCCATGGGGGACTGTGCTGTGTGAGACCAAGCCTGGCTGTTTGGAAGCAGAAGCATCCAGACCCCACCCCCCATTTAGTATCCTCAAAGAGAAATGCACCTTCTTTGTTCAACAGTCCTTGACCTGGAACAAAGAGACACATGGGCTAAAACATCTTCTAGGGTTGTTTGGCTTTCTGACCACAGCTGCTTCTCCACAAAATGAACTGACCCTTCCCTATCACTTCCCAGAATGCAACATGCTAACAGGTATGGAGGAAACAGCTGGCATACGATGAGCAGAGGTGTGGATGGATCCAACCCCAAGTATCGAGAACGCCGCTCAGAGCACAGAGCTCAAAGCAAAGTGATGAGACGAGACGCACAGTTTGGGTTGGAAAAGAGGGATCTCGGATAATGTCTGCACCTTAGCCACGTTCACCTGAGCTGTTCTTCCTCATCTCTCAGATGAAGCTCCACCTTCCCTGGCAACAAGCCTACTGCTGAGGATACTCTAGATCCTTCTTGGAGACTTAGACTAAAAAGGACTGGTTCGTGTTTCCTGGAAACCAGGAACGGGTCAGGTAACAAACATGGATGAATCCAAAATCGTTCTCTGTGGGCGACTGACAAAGGACGCAGAAACAAGGCCTCTGGTTTATATGGAAACCCACAGAACCCAGAGTAGCTGTGGGAACAGAACTGCTGGGTTATCTATCATACTCTCTCTCTATTTGCATATATTATGTGCTCCACACTTAACATTTTAGCATCGTGCCAAGTTATTTTCCAAAGTGGCTGCGTGAAATCTGATCCCCCACCTACAATCTACTCACTCTCCAATTTCTTCCCATCCAAGTGGGATGGGCTGGGCACAGCTCAGTGGTGGAGCATTTGTCTACCCTGAGCAAGGCCTTGTGTTGTGTTCAAGCCCCAGCAAAGGTGGGGGGCTGGAATGACACGGAGTAAGAAATGTTTTTGAGGATGTGCGAAAATGGAAGAGCTCGTACATTTTCCGGGTCAGGAAGTCAAAACAGTGCAGCTACATTCCGCTTCAATGGAAAAATAAACCCAGCACCATGCGTCACTTTAAAATGTTAAATATGGAGTACACAATAAATGTAAATACAGAAAATATGAGTATATTCCATTCCTAGGTATTTACCCATAAAAGAGTAAAATAGGGTATCCACAGAAAGGTTTGCACATGAATATTCATAGCAGTGTTTTGCATGACGGTCAAGAAGTGGAAAGAAACTGCCTCTCAATGGTATTATGCTCTCGCATTGAGTCATGCCTGGCATCCTCCTTCCCCCTTTCTAGACAATGTATCTTTGTTATTGCTTAAGACGCTTCAGAGTTTTCTGGTCCTTTTAGCACATACAGAAAGAATGTGGCCTCAGCACTGATAGTGTGTCCCATTAGTGGATAGATAAAATTATAATAAATAATAAAACAGAGCAAATATTAATGCATACTACATACAGCATGGGTGAACCGCAAAACCATGCTAAGTGAAAGAAGCCAGGGACAAAGGGCCACTCAAATTAACTGCCCCGGATTAACAAATCAAAACTGGTAGAAAGTAGACAAGTGGTCACCTGGAGCTGGGAAGGGTAGCTAAGGGCACAGGAGTGCAGGCCACTCAGACCATACCATGATCCTTCAGGAGCCTTTGAAAGACCCCCGAGGGAACCCTCCCTCAAGTCCGGATGGGCGCTCACCCAAGGACACATGAGAGATCTCTTTGATGCAATTGCATAAGGTAGTTTAATGACAAGGGTCCTTGGGCTGGAACATATCTCATGCAGGAGATAGAGGATCCGACCACGAGCCCCAGAGGTTTGGGCTATTTATGGGTAGGGGTAGGGGAAAAGTTTGGCGAGGTTACACATGATTGGACATTTCAAACATCAGCAACTTGCAGAAGTGGCTACGTGTGAGCTGGCAGGATGACTAATTATCTTTGACCATGAAACCTTGGACCTCCGGGACAGGGAGGGAGGAAGTAGGCACCAGGTGGCCCATCACTCACTTGGGCTTGTCTAAACATGTCAGGGTATGTCCTTGTTGGTCCCTTCATCTTTGGCCACTCTGCCCCTGAAGGAACTGGTTACATTATTATTATGGCTAATGGTAACAAGTTGTTGGTGGTCTTTGCTGACCATGAATTTCTGTTTTTGTTTCAAGCTGCACATTTCAAATTTTGTCCTTACACCTTTTGCCTCATTTGATGGCTAAGATTATAGGTGTGCATCATTACACCAAATTTATCTTCTTTCTTTCTGTTTCATTTTTTTTTTCTTTTCTGTACTGGAAACTGAAACTAGGGCCTGCTACCTGCCACATAAGTACTATACCACTGAGCTGCACTCCCAGCCCCCAGCCCCCTCCTCTTTTCTTAAATTCTTAGGCAAGGTCTCACTAAGTTGTCTGCACTGGCTGTGAATTCACTTTTTATCCCAGGCTACCCCATGACTTAGACACCTGCCTCAGCCTCTCAAATGCCAGGGATTAGAGGCCTGTCCTCTATGCTCTAGGCTAGCTGGCCCATGAACTTCTAAGCAGTTCTCCTGTCTCTATAGGCATGCTGGATTATAGATGGAGGCACCACAGCCAGCTTTTACGTGGGCTCTGGGGATGGACGTTGGGTCATGAGATGCGTGCAATGTGTGCTTCTGCCTGCTGAATCACCTCACGGGCCCAGGAACTGTGTGTGTCCAGTTCAGCCCTGCGCATGTTCAGTAAGAGCATTCCAGAAAGAGCAGAGCATCTTTTGGGAAGAGCTTGTCTAGGCAGATGAGGCTGGGGACAAGTCTGCAGGAGAAAAGAATATGATCATGAGCTTTACACTTTCCAGCCTGAAAATAGAGTATGTGCGAGCATCCCCGGGATGCTGGGGATACAGGTTAGATGGCAGAGCGCTTCACACAAAGCCCTGAGTTCAGTCTGCAGCACTGAACCTAAACTGGTTGTGGTGGTACATGCCCATAATCCCAGCATCTGAGAAGGCAGATCAGAGGTTCAAAGTTAGCTGCATTACACGGAGAGTTCAAGGCTAGCCTCAGATTTATGAGAATCTTTGTTTGCTTTGGGTTTTTTTTTTTTTTTTTTTTTGGTTTTGTTGTTATTGTTTGTTAGTTAGTTTGTTTGTTTTGTTCATCTTAAAATTTTACGGTTCTTTTTTTTCCTAGTATTAAATGCTAGCATGATCTCTTGGTCTTTAATAATCCATTCAAGAAAAGTCATTTAGTCCAACTTACTGAAGCCCATGTCCTTTGAAGACCGACAGAATACTGCCTGCACATGTCCAGTCCTTATTTCCAGGCCAAGCCCTAGCGTGCTGAACAGACATGGCAAGAGAGAACTCTGGTCAAACACATAAGGCTGCAGCTGCTGGTGACCCATCTTGCCCTCAGACTGCCAATGAGGGAAAAGGTGAGGTGATATGTTTAAAGGGATGATGGAGAGAACGAGGAGGGCAGAGAGGATGAGGATGAGAAGGAGAATGAGAAGGAAGACGAGAAGGAGGACAAGACATCTTGAGGGCAATAGGATAAATCATATGAAGTCAGGGTGAGGCAGGACTAGCCCTATAAATGGCCTTGCAGTCTTCCCCACATAGGTTCAAAGAGAATCCAGGTAGCCCTGGCTCTAAAAGGGTGTCACTTGCAATACTTCCAAACGAATGGTACCATGTGAGCAGGCAGGGAAGTCACTCTTGAAGGAGTAGCCTGTCCCCAAAGCAAGGACCTAAGATGCTTACATCCTGAGTGCCTGAAACTCGTCCTCGTCCATCTACCCCCACACCTGTGAGGGAAGGTGCTGTAACAAGCATCTTGATATATACTTGTCTACAATCTGGTTATGAGGTTATCAGGCAAGAAAGACGCCCCGGGGGAATGCATATGCTTCTCTCGTAGAGGAAGCTGTGAGGAAATAGCAGAAATTTATCTTCAGGGAGATAATAGAAACACTTTTTTAAAATGTGGAAAAAACAATATTTTCCCCTAGAGCATTAAAGCCTTGCCAGGCTTAGATCATGTTTCTCATTAATGAGCCTCCCGGCCAGATCCATCTAGGGTGCAGGAGACAAGGAGAGGAGTGGATTTGCCTGGTCAGTGGTTTTAATACAAGCCAGGCTGGAGGCTGGGGTGGGGAGGAGCACACGCCGTATCTATCCAGACCTTTTCTGCTGCCCAACTCAAAGCCCCTTGGAGGGTGACCCAAGGATACCCCTTATATATAAGAGGTTCTGGAAGTTTCTAGAAGAACCTACTGCTTCTAATCTAGTATCTATGCCATTCCTGACTTAGCGAGAGACTTGGCCTCTTTGCCTACACAATGTAAATAGTGAATTGTGCTCCCTTCACTGAACTGTTTGTATAGGTAGGAACCAGCTTGGCTGCTGAGATGGCTGCTCCATGTCCTAATGCCTGCGAGCAGAGAAGCATTGGAGGGGCAAAGAGAGGGAAGGCAATACACGCATTTATTAAAAACATGACTTTCAATTCTAGAGATCAAACCCAGAGCCCCACATACAGCAGGCAAAGGCTCTACCACTGGATTACATCCCAGCCCCTCTTTTTACTATTATTTTACTGTTATTGAGATAGGTTCTCATTCTGTTTTCAGGCTGGCCTTGAAGTCATTCTGTAGACCAGGCAGGTCTTGAACTTGTGATCCTCCTGCCTTGGCATCCCAAGTAACTGGGATGGATTGTAGGTAACACTGCAGAATCTGGTTTCATTAAGGTCTTTAAAACAAAATATCCATTTGCCATTGGAGAAACTGAGGCTCAAGGATCACATCTGACCCTATCAGGAGGAGAAGGTGTAAGGTGTGAATCCAGGTATATCTGAATCTGTCTCCACAGAGAATCCTGAAGGTTGGCCATGAATGGTGTGGTGAGATCAGAGCTAGGGTTGGGTTTGCTTTCTGTATATGTAGGTAAGCTTGGTTCACAGGATACCTCCACCTTTTTCTGCAGGTACCCACTAGAAAACCCACTCACGCTTGCCAGCAAGAAAGTCCCCATCTCAATGCTTCCAAATACTCTCATCCCTGAAGGGGGGAAGGAAAATCCTGTCCTGGACCCAACTACCCACTCCTTTTATGGGTGGATTCTATCTGAATCTACACAGACTCTCTCTGAGTCTTGATTTCCTAGTTAAAGAATAAAAATTAGACCAGCTTTTCAACTTTATTTCACCATAACTCATGGTGAGAACCATATTTTTATAACCCATTTTATATGTAAATATTTTTTTCCATAAAACAAAGGTTATTCTTACTCTATGGGATGCAACTATTTTTATATCTTATTCTGTTTCCCGTGTTTGTTAGTTTCAACGCTGGTCACAGCTCATTAATCCATTTCACTACCCCAGTGGGTCATGACCTGCAATTTGAAAGCCCCTTCTAGAATGTTCTCTAATGACCATTCCAGCTGTGCCACTCGATGGCTCTTTATCTAGGCTTCTCCTGCTTCCACCCTAGGAGCTGATGAGCTAGCTCTCCCCACTCAAAAGGCTGCCCTATTCTGTTTGCTTCCTCTCCTACATGTGAGCACTCTTACATTTATCCTCATGAACTCCCTGAGGTTAAATGACTTGTTCAAGGCCACACGCTTGTCTATACAGCCCAGCCACAAGGCCAGAGCTTTCTAGGTCTGTCATCTGCCTCCTGAGACAGTGTCAGTGGTCAGAGGGTGTCCAGGCCTCCTGGAAGAGGTCTTTCCCTCATGTGTGGACACTTTCACACACCGCTGAGGAGCAGTTCTCACCTCTCACCCTTCTGCATTCAGCAGTTTTTTGCCTTCTCTGGCTTCCAGGGCAACCTCTCGAGGGGGTCTGTCATGTCAATTTGAGCACACCTAAGACAGGCGTGTGTATGGGGCTGAGCGACAGGTACGTGAGTCTCTTCTTGATCTGTCTAGTCCGTAGGCAGATTTCAGAATCTTCGTTCCCAAGGAGCAGACATTCTACCTGACGCAGGTTTTAATTGGACAAACCAAATGTGAATTGTTAAAGCTGTCTTTCTTCGAGTCCCAGGAGCGGACCGTCGATGCTTCCTGTCAAATGTGCCCTCGAATCTGTGATGTGTCAGCCAGAAGTCTAAGGATTGCATGAGCTGGGGACACTGAAATGGACAGGGAGGGCCTATGGCCTCCTTACATGCAGTGCATAGGGACACCCACAGAAACCCACAACTCAGGTGTCAGAGAGGAGCCGCTGATCCCAGGGGGACATCTGTAAGCAAAAATTGGGGCTCAGGATTTATAATGGCTATTAATTACTGTGCTGAACTTGGGCAGAGAGGAAAGATGAAGGCTGAATGGTGGATGGCAGCTGATGGTTGCTGAATAATAGATAGTAGCGGGGAGATGGTAGGTAACTGTAGATAGCAGAGAATAAAAAGTTGCTCATAGATTGTAGCACAGCACAGACAATAGATGGCAGCTGATAGCAGATCACAGCTAACAAATGGAAGATACTGGATAATGGTGGAAGATAATAGAAGCTGATAGTAGATAATACTAGATGGCTGATAAGAGCAGCTAATAATAGATAATAGGACCTAGATGATAATAGTACCTAATGGTGCCTAATAGTTGGTAAGTGATAATAGCCACTAATAGAGGGCAGCTAATAGCAGGTAATAGTGGCTGGCTGCAGATCAGAGCAGATCGCTCCTAGCCAGTGGCCTGAAGGACTCCTGCATATATATCAGCATCTCCTACTTCCCATCATTGCTCTGAATGACTTTAGGGACACCCTTACATAAACCTGTCCTAAAGTCTCTGGATCCTAAGGCAGAAGAAGAAATGGGGGCCATTCAACACACTCATCACAAAGCTTTGTTTGTATTGTGTATGTCGACCTACGTGTTCATGTGTGTGTGGGTACATGTGTGGACATGGTGGTTTTTTGAGATGGGGCTTTGTCAGGAGCTGGCTGCTTGACCTGTAAGCTCCCCTAACACATACGTCCCATTCTGAGTGTCTCTGACTTCCCTGGCACTAGGGCAGTCATGTGACATCCCATATAATGATAACCCAGGTCCTCCTGTTTATACAGGAAGCACTTTAACCCCCGACTCACACTTTATTTGTAATTTTCTTCCTTTCTTAACTAGCAACAGGACTTTAGGTCCATCATGTAACCCTAGAATCCCTTACCCCCAAGGGAGAGATGGGTCATCACCCAACAGCGGGAGGCAAAATGTTCATCCATGGTAGACTTTGATATGACATAATGTGCTACAAGAATCAGGCAGTCCAAAAGGCAAAGGCAGGCCTCTCTGCAGGAGGCAGACGGTGGGCTGGCTGTGGACAGAGAAGATAAGTGTGCCTCCCTTCTTGGATGCCAGCATGCGGCTCACCAGAGCTGGGTGCGTCGCTGCCTCCTGATGATCCAGGCTGCCTCCAAGAAGCATTTAATGTTACCTTAAGCTATGTCCCCAGTGTATCTTGCTGGTTCCATGGCTCTCTACCTGACGTGGAAGTGATTTCTATGAAGTCCCTAGGCACCGACAATGGTTCCTGGCACGTACGACACCCCAGCGAATATTCATCAAGTTGACAAATGGATAAAGCATTGTCGTCACCTTGGCTTTAAGGTGGCAGTTATGGGGCCAAACAGGCTGGGGGACACAGATTGTTCAACTCCAAACTGGTCATGGCAGATCCCAGTAAATCGCTTAGCTGCTCCTATTAGTTGTACTTTGCCCAGCTCCAAACATCATGGTGATCTCAATGACGTTGATTTTGATTTGAGCCTTTGATGGGGAAGGTTGAGGAATCCCCCTAGCCCATCTCCCGCCCACCGCCTTTAGTGCTTTTCAGATAGCTCATCTCAAAGGACCATCCTCCTCTCCCAGACAAGACCCACCTCCACCATTCTTCAGCCACATAGAAAAGACAGCCTCTAACCTTCCCAGCATTCCCATGGGACTCCCGGGGAGCCTCCCTGTTTGCCTGCCTCTGTGAACCTCCAAGCCCCTTCCTTTTCTTTGACACGCTCTTCCTCATTCTCCCCAAGGCAGCTCCTCTAAATAGAAGCATCTCATTATCTGGCATATTCTGTCTTCCACAGTATCTTTTTTCCCCTGGTAGAGTCCACATGAGGATCACATGAAGTACATGTGTGAAGGCCACACCATACAACACCCTCAGAGTCTTCACCCTCTCTGGGGTTTGAACATTTCCAGTGACTCTCTGGAGGTCACAGAAAAATTAAGCACAAGGTGTTATCATGGTCACTCAGAAATCCTACCCCTAATCTCTACTTCAACAGAACTATAAGGAGAAATATGTTTGCTCTGATTTTCTTTAATATCTATGCATCCATGTACATATATTTTCATATAGACCCATATAGGTCATATATCCATGTAAACACACATTTCTATGCATATCTATCTATCCCTGAATACATACACATACACATACACATACACATACACATACACATACACATA
>JANHMN010000024.1:6863232-6897249 GCA_030674055.1 Rhabdomys pumilio | reverse complement strand
CAGGTGTGACAACAGAAACATAAAGCTGATAAAGAACACTAAAGGCTGTTTGGCAAAAACAATGGCAGGCGATGTCCCCAGCCATGGAAGACACACAGCTCTGACCCAGTGCAGTCTGAGAGATCCAGAGACACCATTTTTCATGCTAATGTGTATTAACACCATATATCACCTCTAAAAGAGAACCCGACCCTAATAAACATTTACACCCAAACTATTTCCTATAAATCAAGGAACAAATCCCTAACCCGGCTAAGACTTGCTTTGTATCCGGGAGTCTCACTATTAAATCAAGTATCGTAATTTGCTTCAAAAAAATGTTTTGCCAAAAGGTTAAAATATCCATACTTGCAGCTCGTCAATCTCACAGGGTAGTGGGAAGCCCGTTTGGTTTCTCCTTATTATTCCAGTCTTCTTCCTGTTTTATAACTGGCTGCCCAGTAGCTCCCTCTGGCTGCAGGACCTGAACCAGGGGAATGGGTTTAGTTGGAAGAGGGAGGGATTAAAAAGATCAGAAGCTTTTTTAATACCTTGCCAAGGTTTAAAAGAAAACAACTATAACAACAGAAATTGTACACTAATTGCTACATTAACAAAACCTATTACAGGTTAGACACTGCGGTGGCACTGGGGGCAAAACACAGAATAAAGATGGACAGGAACCCACCCCTCACGGAATTTACAGTGGAGCAATTAACAGGGACCTTTACATTCCCCTTCACCTTGAGTCTCTCTTAATCCCCACCACCCGGTAGGATTATGTTCATTTTCTTGATAATGTTAAGCAAATCACTCAGCCTTCCCTACCCAGAAAAGGACAGAGGAAGGATTTTAAACCAGATCTGTCTGGTTTCTGGCCCAGGTGTTTCTGCTGCCCCACCTCCCTCTCTGTGTACAGCGAAGATTGTTCTCAAAACACTAAACAATTGTCTACCTCAACTCCCAGGTGACCCTGCAAGTGTGACGTGTTGTCTGCTGTCTACCCAGCCTGCCAATAACCACTCTCCAATTATGTGTTTATTATCTTTGTGGCGCAGGGTTACTGTAGCAGTAAAAATTTACCCTCAACAATACAGTACCTACTATGGCTTCCAACTACTAATGGAATTGCTATTTTTGTTTGTTTTAAAGCCCCAGCAATAAAATAGGCTCCCAACGATATCCTGGCAGTTTTTTTTTTTTTTATGTCTTTAAAATTTACTGGAACTGATAACTGCAAGAACAGAATGCCTGTAAGATGCAAATGGTCTTCCTGGAAAAGGGAACTTTGGCGTCAATCATGGTGGGGCTCACAGAAATCAGAGATTGATGAGAGTTTACGAAGCAAAGGTTGACAGTCATAGTAATCTTGGAAGCATGCAGGGGTCTGAGTCACATGAATCTGATTATCCATGTTTGATAATCTGAGGCAGAAAGATCCACCCCTTCTCCCCACCAGGAACAGCCAAGGACATCCTTGCTAAAGAGAGAAGTCTGGACAGTTGGGTATACTAGGAACCCTGGCTGTTCCTGTCCTGGGAGAAAGGATGTAGCAGTGGATGCCAGGCCTTGTGGTTCCTATATGCTGCTTCCTGGTACCTGGTCCCAGGTCCAAGGGGAAATCAGAGGGCAAAGGTAGATTAAAAAAAAAAAGGCAGTGACTCTGCCAAGGTTAAGACCAACTGAAGGCTAGAGGTCTAGCCTAGTGGGTTATCGTTTACCCAACATGAGCAAGGCCATGTGTTCAAGCCCCAGCAACTGGGGTCAGGGGGTGTAAAACAAACACCAGAAATATGAGCAGTTTCAGGGTACACACACCCCAAGAATCACAGTCTGTGGTTTTGAACTTGTCCATTTCACCCAGTTAAGATGTGACTCCCGAAAGGTAATGCCAAACCATTCCCGCTGGCATAACATTTCCATTCTAGCAGAGGTTGGCTTGTCAATCAAATACTCTCAAGAGCAGCACTCCAGACAAGGGAGGTGTGGTGGAATCTGAGGAAGTAGACAACTTAGAACAAGTTCAAGAGTAAAGAGACCTGGCTGGGGCCACAGAACGAGGGAAGCTGTGGCAAAAAAGGCAGCAGGAAGGAAGCAAGACAGTAGAGGAGGGAAAAGGGTGGAGTCATCTCTCACTAGAGACAAACTAGGTGCAGGAATGAAAGGAGAGGCAGGGCCCCCTGGAGTGTATCCAGATCTGGGGCCACAGTGGTCCCCAAGGCTTGATCAGAACGCTCTGAATGGAAACCAGGGAATGCAAAGAACAAAGCTCCAGGCAGATATTCAAAGACAAGATTGAGAAGAAGAAAGACCTTTCAAAGAAATACACCCAGCATCCCAGGTGTACGAGGACAGACTGGCAAAGCTTCCAAGAAGTCAGCCAGCCCAACTAATGTGGAAGTCAAGCAGAATTAATCACTACCACTCAACACTGGGAATTTTCTTACAAACAACTGGTGGCTGATTCTGGGTCCATGGTCACTATGAGGAGGTAAAACAAAATACTCATGTAAGGTTCCAGAAGCTATCCAGTGGAGATTCTTATCTGTTCCCATACTTGAGCAACATAGAGGTGGGACACAGAAGCAGGAGCTAAAGACTTTCCCACCTTAGTCTCGTCCAACATATACCCTGAAAGGCACACATGCAGTACACGGGCCCACTCCCAAACATGCAGTCTATCTATATTGTTTTCAATCTCATTCCCACATAAGCCTTGAAATTGTCTTAATCCACCCACACTTTTCCTGCAGTATTCAAGCCTGACTCTCATCTCCACCATTGGTGTCAAATGACTAGAAGGTGGCCAGACCCAAACCTTTCTCTGGGAGCCCTCAGGAGCCCTGCTTAGCTATGCTAAGGCCTAGTCATGTACATGCCTCCTCTTTTGACCCCAACTTTGGAGGGTATCAGGTTTGATCGAGCTGAGCCGGAATGTGACAAGCAAGAAGGTCAGGTGAGGAGCCACCAGATGGACCATTTGAAGAAACAAATGCGGCAGGAGCTGAACAATATAGAAGAGTAATGTAGTGTCCACTATGCTCCCAAAGACAAGATGATGACAAGAAGACAGGAAGCCGATGCCGTGTGGGTGCATGTTTGAGCACACACACACGTATCTGTTGTGGCTACATTGGTTTGTGTAAGCAAACCCTCTGCAAAAACCTGTGGAAAATAACCAAGGGCAAACTTTCAACACCCACTCCTCTACCAAGAATATCCCTAGGACTCTCTCCAGAGAGTCCCAATCCCTGACAGGATTGCCAGCCCAACTTCTTTCTCTTCAAACCCTACTCCCTTTGTAACTTTTAACTCAAGCCGCCAGTCCTCTAAGGACTCACGCTGCGGACCTCCCTCTGTGACATCTAACTAGCGCCCCCTCTTAGAAGGGCTCACACTCTGTTCTCCATGCCTCTCTTTGTCACGGTCTTCCTGTGTAAAGCAGACTAATTCTTCCTGTGTCCTCGTCACGAGTGGAATATCAGCTCCTAAGGTCAAAGAAGACCCTGCCATTCATTCATCCCTCTAGTGTCCCCTGTAAATTTCCACAAGTAAGCAGTTGTGGCAACAAACTGGGGTTGCTCACTTAGCGGTATTTTGGAGTGTGTGTGAGGGTTCCATTCCATAGGAGATTAGCAGTGGACTGAGTGAACAAAATCACCTTCGCCCCCATAGGAGATAACCATCCACTCCTTGAGGTGAAGGAAGATCCATCTCAATAGAAGAAAGAAGGATGGGGATTCACTTGTCCAGCTGAGAACATCTACCACCACCCCTCGCCCTGCCTGTGACACCAGCACTCATGACCCTCTCCGCTCTTCAGACTCAGACTGACCTGGCCATCCACCTTCCTGCTCCTCCAGCTTGCAGATGGCAGTTCATGAAACTTCCTGGTGTTCACAGTCCCATGGTTTTCCTGTTTCACACATTCATGTGAACTATTTCTTCAGCTCTTTTGACTAGTAAAGAGCTCAATAAAGGACACATGCTCAGGCCAACGAGAGTTGAAAGTTCAAGGCCAGCCCAAGGCACAGAGACAAATACAATACTCGCTCACGCTAAGGCACACACACATGCGCACACACTCACACAAGTGGACACACATACACAACTTCACACACTCAGTGAATCAGTAAGAACAGCAATATACCAATGTCTCCCAGGGTCCTCCATGACAACGGTAGATAGACATCACACAATTGACCTCACTTCTCTAGACTGAATACATAATGCTTAGACCCCAAAGAAATACTATATATTAAGAGGTTCACACAATGATGGACAAATGACAGTCACTCAAGCAGTACTAGACCCCTCCCACTGCCTAGTTCACAAACCTCTTCGATACATATCTTCTTATGTTTCCCCCACAGCAACCCCTTGAGGTAATAAGCATTTCCTATTTGCATGTCCCATTCTAGTTGTAGATAAACTGAGGCCAGAGGAGTTTGTGTTACAGCAATCCAATCAGTGAATCCCAGAATCAACCTTCTAACAGCACCTGACTTCAAAACCCAGGCTGCCCAGATAGTCCACAGCACGAAGGCAGTGCCTAGATATGGTGCCTGTTAGGCCAATTGGTACCAACACCTGAGGACAAAGAGAGTACCTGAGAATCATGGAGTGAGCCAGCTAGACAGAAACAGCCTCCTTTGGAACCACATCCTGCGTTAGCAAAGATATAGGGAGTGCAAGACTCAGATGAACCCACTGTCCTGCATAAGAAAAGATAACTTGCTTTGCCTTAGTCAGGATGCTAAGAAATTCTGTCTACAGTCTCCATGGTGGTGGCAATGGAGTAGATGGGCAAAACTCTTCCTAACCTAGTCCTTCCACTAGGAATAGAGAAACAAGACTTCCCAGGATTTTTCTGATCCCTCATCTCAACCCACCTACCCTGTTTCAGATCTGAAGCCCACCGTAAGACGCCATCACAAGACAGGAAGGAAGGGGAAAAGCAAGAATGTTTGGGAACACCAAGAAAGCCTCCATTGTTCCAGTTGTCTCCTCCAGCATTCTGAATGCCTCTTTCAGACGTTCGTCCCAAGGTTTTAAGGTTTAGGTGGGTGGGAGGCATGGAAGGAGAAACCAGCTGTGACAAACATCAGGTGCATTCATATGTCCCCTATCCCCTTGGATCCACACAACATCCCTGATAAACAGGATGGGTGCCAGGCACTGGTGGCACACGTCTTTAATCCCAGCACTTGGGAGGCAGAGGCAGGCGGATTTCTGAGCCTGGTCTACAGAGTGAGTTCCAGGACAGCCAGGACTACACAGAGAAATCCTGTCTCAAAAAACAAACAAACAAACAAACAACCAGGGATGGGTATCTCCAACTCATAAACAAAGACATCATCAAACCTGGTGTTCACTTAGGCTAACGTTGGAACTCAGGCCTGTCTGATCCAAAAGCTAGACTCTGGAGCTGAGGCTTTAGCTCATTCCTTGGTAGAGTGCTTGCCTGGCACACACAGAGCCCTAAGCTCCACCCTCAGCACCCAGAAATAAATAAATCGCTGTGATTTTTGAAAAGGCAACACATCCTCATTTTACTGTCTTACCCTGTGCGAAGTGAGGCTTGGAACTGAAGGGTGAGAAGCTGACAGAACGGAGTACACCAGAGAAGCAACAGCTCACAGGAAGTAGATGGGTGGTGCTAAGAGAAGCACGGGGGTCAGAGTTCAATTAAAAGGGTGGGACTTAGTCTGTCTTCATCGCCTCGTATTCCCATCTTAGGAAGGTAAGTGAGTGACATATGACAACACCTGACTGGACAGGGCAGGTTGGTGGGAATAAGTTCACCCCTCTCCTTATATCCTTGTCCCCCTCCCCTGCCATAGCCAGGGAGAGACCATTCCTCCACCCTCCTGAAGACTTGCATTGAGAAGAATCAAGAAAATAATTATGGGATGGAGAGGATTTGTTAAATTGGATAACTCTTGGCTACAACCTTCCTTTTAGGCTTTGAGTGGTTTGGGTTGTTTTTTTTTTTTAATTTTTCATTATGGCTGCATAATAAAGTAATAACATAATTAGTGAGGCATTTGTTACCTTTCAAGGAAGAGACTTTAATTCCCCCTGAAGAACATCTCCCCACCCCCAGGCTGTCTCTGCAACAGTGTGAGGAAGAATACTGGGAAGAAAAAAAGGGCTACCCTACCCACCCACAGCTGCTCAGGTGGGAACTCAGGTACCCATCTGCACGGAGACTCTTTTAGCAGAACCAACAGAGTGCCGACTGCTGAGGGAGGATAGCCAGAACATCCAGGAGTCATTCCTCCTGTGAGGATGCCACAATGATCTCTAGAGCATCCCATGTTGTCTTATCAGGATCCGGGACTATGTAATCCAAGGAAAGGAGGCATCTACACATAGCATCATCTAGCTATTAGGGTTTTGTCCCACTTATTTTATTTTGTGATGGTCTCATATATTATGGGCTAGCCTCAGACCTACTAGGTAGCTGAGGATAACCCCTTGCCTCTATTTTCTGCATGCTGGGATCACTATACCCCATTTACACAGAGCTGGGGATTGAATGCATAGCTTCTTCCAGGCCAGACAAGCATTCTACCTACTGCATGCATCCCTAACTCCTCCCATACCCTGAATACATGTTAAATCTATGTTGGCATCAGCCACCCGGGCACTTGTCTGAGTGACGTGGGATGCCAAGGAAAGGAAGATTTGGTGTCACAGGACAAGAGCAGAGTGGTGTGCTCTATTACGTCCTCCACAGTGTGAGGGCAGGGAGATCCTTGTTTCTTATCACGAACAGCCCTAAGTCCTTGTTTTTCCCATGTGTATAATGGGTACTTGTGAATGACATGCCTTGTCCCCTTCTTTGACCCAGCATCACCATCTCCCTTGTCTGTGATGTGTTATCCATCCTGGTTCAAGACGTGAGCCTGTGACATTAAGGAAAACAAAGAAAAGTGGAAAGAGTCAGCCACACAACAGACTCTCTTACAGATCTTATAGACACTAAGCTCTGGTGCCTAATGGGACACAAACATTCCAGGAAAGAGATGCAACCACAATTTAAGTTAACATTTATTTCTCTGTCTTTGACAGTGGGTTTTACCTAGGGTGGAGGATGGAAGAAGAAATACACAAGTGACCTAGGAGCCTGGAGCCCTGGCTCTCTGCCCTACTCCAGCAGTCTGTAACTGCCTAGTTACAGTCAGGTTTCCGTTACTGTAACAAAATACCTGGCATAGTCTCCTTTGAAGACAACAAGGTTTATCTGGTCCATAGCTCAAAGGCTCAAAGTCCAAACAGCATGCTGCTGACTCTGGTTGAATCTTGTTAGCCAAGGCATAGTATTTGCAAGAGAAAGAAATCAAATCATCAGACAGGAAAGCAGAGTATGGCTTGGGGTCAAAGTAAGGCTTCTTCCTATTAATGCATTCTACCTGGCAAACGCTACCTCAGGACACCAGTACTCCCTTCTGAGGTCCCAGTGACTAAAGTATTCCTATAAGGACCCACCTTTTAAAGGTCTCACCACCATGATACTCGAGCCTCCGGAAGGAACCATAAGCAAACCGCAGACTGCGTGATGGTTGAGATTGACTTTTGCCAACCTTGTAATACTAGGAAATCAGGACGGCTAAGTCATACTTGGCCATCCTTTGTGTCTTGGAAAACAGTGCTTACATGTGCATGTATATGTGCAGACATGTACAGAAAGGAGTACCCAGGTCTGTGTGGATGCGTGTGACAGCAAGAAGATAACCTAGGATATATTTTCTCGGGTATAGTTCATCTTCCTTTTCTTTCTTCCTTCCTTTCTGTCTTCCTTCCTTTCTGTCTTTCTTCCTTTCTTCTTAAGACATAGTCTCATTTTTGGCCCAGAACTTGTCAAATAGCCTACTGTTGGCTGGCCATCAAGCCCCAGGGATCTGCCTGTCTCTGCCTCCCAGTGCTGGAATTACAAATACATACCACCCCAGTCTTTTTATACACAAAGTCTTCTGTTACAAGGCTGGCACTTTACCAGCCTTCTGGGTTTGTCTTTCATTTGATAATGAAGGCTGGGAAGTCAGTCTGCTACAGTTTTCTCAGCTGTAGAAGAAAGAAAAAAAAATGTGTCACAAAGGTATAACATCAAATATGCCAGTGCTTCTGGAAGCCATAAGAAACTGCATTGCTCTGGAGGATGCAATGCTCGCAGCTTTGGCCTCAACTTTCTTCTAAGAAAGGATGCTAGTGCCTGCTTCCCCATTCTCTTCTCTCAGACCTCATTCAGGCTCCCTCCCAAACTCCTGGTCGGTTGAGTTCAGCTCCACAGTTTCCATCCAGAAATCTACCACTCCCTCCCCGGGGCACATCCATCCCTCATCCATCACTGTCACATCCCACAGAGGACTTTTATTTAACAACCAATTTATTTCCAATTTAACTAATCTGGGGATGGGCCATCTCTCTCTCACGCAAACCACCAATGCCTGGGTTGTAAATAGACTCACAAACGAGGGTGCTGGGTAATATAAACTCTCATCAGAACAGCATCAGGGGAGAGGGCTGCTGGGGAGTGGGGGTCACGGGAGTGCAGGCCAATGCAATATACAACTCCCCCAATATAAATAACCCTACAGCCCTCATTCGTGGCCCCTGCACTTGGCACTGCTTAGAATTATTTATATATGTATCTGTTGATTCCCCGGCTCACCTTGAGCCCAGGACAAATGTTTCATCAACAATGTATGAGATTCTAACTAACTTCAGGCTAGGTGGTAAGGAGCCGGTGGCTAAGTTGGTAGCCATGATCTGTCTTCTGGCCAGCCCCTCTCTCTATTTTTTTCTGGTTGGGAGTCTCCTCTCAAAGCCCATTTCCATGTACTATACTTGCATGGAACAATGGCCTCCAGGAAGGGTAACCTTGCTTTGTGAAGAGAACACTAATAAATCATCTATACAGCCCAGCCAGCATCGGGAACATACATTGATTTGCTGAAGACAACAGGGAAGGTCGGCACCTACAAGCTGACACATAGGACAAGTTCAAGGCAGCAGCAGACTGGGTGGTCTGAAATCTGTCCCCAGGAGGCCTAGAGGCTGAGTGTCCTTGCTCCCAAGTGCCCCTTCTTCCAAGTTCTAAAGCTGCATTCAGGCATCCAGATTGTAGCCAGGGATATAGGTCTGAAAAGAAATAAAGGATCAGGAAACCATGGTGTGTGTGTGTGTGTGTGTGTGTATGCTTGTACTTGCATGTGTGTGTAGAGGCCACAAGACAACCTTGGGTGTCATTCTTCTAAAGTTACCCACCTTGTTTTGAGAAAAGATATAGGCCTGTGTGCTGGAGGCCTTCCACAGAGATCTCTGGCCCAACCATGTGTGAAGGTTCAAGCAAAGGGGAGAGAGTGCGAGCAGGGAGGGGGAATCACCTCTGATGCCTCAGCTGCTGCAGCTGCTTCCAGCTCCCTCTCCACTGTCGTGCCTCAGTTCCTCCAAAACGCTGCACCCTTCGCTCTGTGCTGAGTCGGGCGGGCTGAGAGGGTGAGAGGCCGACTAGCCAGCAAGGAGTTCGGGGAAACTCTTGATGGTATTTCGAGAGAGCAGATCTCTTCCCAAGTGCTATGTTACAGCTCTTATGACAGACGCTCTCAGACAACAGAGTAATTTCTCACACACCTTTATTCCTTCTGGATAGGATTCTTATATATGGTTTTGTGGTGGGTCAGGGTCTGGCAGCAGGTACTTCCTATTGACTTGGTCTGAGAGGTTGAGGCGACCTTATCTACATGCGGGAGGGCTTGGGGTGCTGCTCCTATGTGACCGATGGCCACAGACCTCTCTGCAGGGCGCTGTGGGGAGCTGTAGCTATGTGACAGGAGCTAGAGGCCCAGGAGCATGGCCAAACGTCTACTGTCCCTCAGGGTCATTTGGGTTTAAATCCTGTGCTTGACCAGGTACCCAGCTGCCTTTCAGAGCCTGCCGCCCCACAAAAAGGGGCTCTTATTGGCTTGAAGCCTATCAGTTAGGCTAGGCTGGCTAGTCAAGTGAGTCTCTAGAGCTGCCACACCCAGCTTTTTACAGGGTTCTAGTTATTAGATCAGGTCCAAGTGCAAGGCAGCTGCTGTGCTCACTTGTCTCCTTAGCCCTGGGAAACCACACTTTAGAAGGAGCAGAGTCACTCTCTTTGTCTCTCAATTAGTTGGTTCCCTTCCCTGCAGAGGAAGACTTGAGCTCAGGCTCCCAAGACCCCCTCTAACTCTAACCTCTTCCAGGTGGAGCCATGGAGAGACTGACCTGGCTACTTCGAGATTTATGTTCTTCCTGGCTGGCACACTGAGGCCTGCCTAAATGACTTTAAATCACACCTCCTCAACCCTGCTGCACTCGGCACTTTCCCAGGGCCACCTTAAAGGGCAGAGAGAGTTTATGTTAAACAAACACCTCTTGGTTATTAGAAACATATTTATAGTGGTTATGGGGCTTGAAAGGTAGAGACAGATCCATTCCCAGGTTGGGTCTCCAGGGAGGACTGTGGCTATGGAATAACTTTCTCCAGCCCCAGGGACCATCACAGAGGGTCACCCCAGCCTACATCAATCCCACTCTTGTTTCTTCTCCCTGTGACAATAATTGCAGGTCTGCATCATGCTCCTGGTGTTGGCAGGGGCGGGGAGCTTGTGCGACGACGGGCTTTCAGGGCTGCTGATTCCATTTAAGACGGATGATGGATGTGAGGCCTTTTTGAAGTTGGAGACTCAACTCAATCCTAAGCCAATTAGAAAAGGATGTGTTTATTGAGAGCCTGCAGCATCTCTTTTTAGGGCTGACTTCAAGATCCTGGTTTACATTAGAGCTATGGCCTGTATCTCTATAGACTGTGCAAAGGGGCCTGGGAACAAGGAAGAAGGAAGGAAGAATGATTCCCAGCAGTGCTGTAACTCTCTGAGGAGGAAGGACAAAGAGACAAGGAGCCTGCCTGCCCCTCCTCCCCTGCAGCCTAGTGCTACGTGGCTGCATTCCTCTAGTGGCCAGAAATATTTAATCGAATACTTTTGTTTGGATCTCACATCCCTGGTAACCTGAAGATGTTACCATGGCAATCCCCAAGTAATACATCTCGATTATTTATGGCCTTGCAGATAGGGTGGGGAGGCACTGCGGGCCCCACAGAAACAGCGGGAAGGTGGGAGCTTCATTTCCTGCTCTCACTGTTCCTCAGCAGCCCCGGAGGAAAGGCTGAAAGAAGATGTGACCGTGGTTGGCTCGCTTGAGTTCAAAGCCTTTTAACATGGCTTAACACCTCTGCCTTCTCCTGCTATGTCCCTCGAATGCTCCCAGTTCCCATGTCTCCATCCTGGGCTCTCCAATTCTTCTCCATTGCTCTTTACTCCCTCTGCCATGGGTGCCAGTAAGATGGGAGGAGTCAGGGGCATATGAGTGTGATGTGAGCCAGAATCCTATTCACACCGCTTACTGCATCTGCGACCTGCTATCCTAAGGGCGTTGTTTCTCCAAGCACCCGAATGAGAATAAGAAGTGACAACTTCTGAGATTCAGCATGACAACAATGAAATACGGCGTATCAGGTCCTTTTGCATGTAGTAAGTGCTCAATAAATCCAAGCCGTTTGGTAATCACTACACTGTCAGTCATCCTAGCATATTTTTGTCTGTGGATGGGAGTCAGTATTGTCAAGGGAGCAGAGCTCATGGTGGACAAGGTACAGGAGGGGGTAGATTTCTAAATATCTCTCTCATCTAGTCTTCCTGTGTCCCTGACCAGTGCGCTGAGGCCCTGACAGAGCAGTACACCATCCGGCTCCTCAAGCAGGGCTCATCACTTAGACATGGAGCTATTCCTGAGTTTAGCCCAGCTGCTGTGCTCGATATCCCCAGCCTCGCTTCCTTCCAGCTGTGAAGTGCCCTGCCTTGCATCCTCCACTCCCACACTGGACTAGCTCTTCATAGCGAAGTTCTCAACTGTGCAGGTGGTCTTCTCTAAGAGGTGCCTAGGCTGTGAGTGCTTTGGTTCACATTGCCTTTCCCCCTGCATAGCTACCACTCCATATTTATTTCAGTCCGTGATCATTGGTTAGCCTGGCTCCCTCAGGTTGAGAGCACCATGAGAGCAGAAATCTTTATACACCTTGGTTTCTAAGAAATCCCGAGTCCTTCACACTGCCTGCCATATATAGCTATTAAATATACTTCCAGTGAATGAATTATACATAGAAGCTCATTGTACTAAGGGTTGAGAAACAGAATTCAAACACACATGTTCAGGCGTGAAGAACCACCCTCCTCCCTTGCCTACGCTCACATCATTCTGTATCTACAGCAATGTGAGATTAGAAACCTTTGCTCTACATGCAAACTGAACAAAGCCTGTTAGGCAAGAGGCTGATGTTCAAGGATGATTGTATATGTTTGCATTCAGGCATGTGTGGTGGGGGGTGGGGGGTATGTACTTGGGCACATATGTGTAGAGAGAGGATGTGACACTGCCCTCTCTGGCCCAGAGTCCTCTATCCAGTCCCTCTCTGTGGCAGAAAGGCACAAAGGCAGGTCACAGGTGCTGATACTGGACCAGAGCAGATAATGAGGATCTGAAAGATGGAGGCCATGGTCCAGATCTTTGGTCCTCAGATCCCTCCAGGTGTTCCCAGGGAGTAATGGGGACTCGTGAGCTATTTTAACATTTCTGTATGCCTAGCAGAAGTGACACATTTAGCAGAGATAAAGCCACACCGACTACTAGCTGAGACTTCATTTCTCTGCTTTTGGCTGGAATTACATCAACTCAGTGTGATAAAGCCACTAATCTTAGGCTGATCGGAACCCCTGATTGTCAGTCATACATGGCTTTGATTAATAAAAAAAAAAATGGGAAAACAAATTATTACTTGATAAATGCAGTGCGTTTGGTAGACAAAAATCTTTGAAAATACATGAAGAGGGAAGGAGGATCTACGTGACTGACCGTTAAAACCTCAGGCTTAGGAGCCACTTGCTCATCCTAGCCCTGGATCAAACAACTCACAGTAAATTACACTAGCGTCTTAACACGAGAGGCCTCATTTTCTTCATCTGAATGGGAGTCATAGTAGTAGTCACCTTGGGAATGATCAAGGGAGATGATGTAGAAGCCGTTAGCTCTTTGCTGGGACACACCAGGTAAGTCATTATTGAGATTCAAGATGCTTTGTCATCACTGGTCCCAGGGTGAAGGAAAAACTAGAGATAATGGCCCCTCAGTCACAGGCGGAAACTCACCGAGGGCATACAAGGTCTCTGAGGACCTAGAAAGTTGCAAAAGAGATGACACTGGGCTGGCCTGCTCCTTACCAGTGAGGTAGAAACACGATCTGCCAGGTGAAACAGAAACCAAGCAAGATAGATGCCAGCACTTTCATGGGCTCATTTCCTAGAACCTTAGAGCTGGTGGCTTAAATCACACCAAGTTAACTGTTTCCCAGTCCAAGGAAGAGGCAACAGGTGAGTTCAAATGAGTTCTCTGCTTAGTGCCTCAGAAGGCTAAAGTCACAGCCCCTTAGGGTCATTTGGGTTATGTCTGACTTGCGCTTCTGTGATTGCAGGACTGAGGACCCAATGTCCTTGCTCACTGTCAACCATGCACAGTCCACAGGCTGCAGTGTATCCGGTGCAGACTGTCTACACATTCCAAGTCTCAGTCTCTGTTCTATTGCTTTGAAGACACCATGACCAAGGCAACTATAAAAGAATGCATTTAACTAGGGAATTGATTAAGGTTTCAGAGGGTTTGTCTATTATCATCATGGCAGGAAATATGGTAGAAGGTAGGCAGGCACAATATCATCAGGCTCCAGGCAGAGAGAGATCAAGATTGAAAATGGCTGGAGGCTTTTGAAACCTCAAAGTCCAGCCCCAGTGATGCACCTACTCCAACTAAGCCACACCTCCCCCAACAAAGCCACGCCTCCCCAACAAGGCCACACCTCCTCCATCAAGGCCACACCTCCTCCAACAAGGCCATACCTCCTCCAATAAGGCCACACCTCCCCCAACAAGGCCACACCTCCTCCAACAAGGCCACTCCTCCTCCAACAAGGCCTTACCTCCTAATCTTTCCTGAACAGTCCACCAACTGGACACAAAACATTCAAATATATAAGGCCATGGGAGCCCATCTCATGCAAACCACTACACACAATAAGTACACATCACCATCTTTAAGCCCTTCCATGATTTCTTCTTGACTGTGGCCTGAAGTGACCCATGGAAATGGTCCACTTGACCCAGAAGAGTCCATGGAAATCATGCATATCAAGAGTTTGACATTTTTGTGTCTGCTTTAAAAACACTCATGACACTAGCCAAAGCATCAAGGGTAAGCAGATCCAAAAGAGCTACATGTCTGAAAGCTGTCACTTTACAGAAGTAGAATGTGCCACCCTGTGATTACAATGGTGGAGTTTGTTGGTGTGTCAATGCCAGACAGCAGGGCTGGACGCCAAGGTTAGTGGCCCCAAAAGAGTGCTGAATTTTTTCTGTAAATGTTTAAAAGCACAGAGTTGCCACTCAGTGGGAAAGCACATGCGTAGCACAGACAAGGCTCTGGGTTCAGGAGTCAACACCACACACTAAGTGCAGACAGTGGAGCAGCATGGACCTCATTTAAAGGCTCAAATGAAGATTCTCAGCTGGGCGTGGTGGTACATACTTATAATCACAGGGAGTGGGAGGCAGAGCAGGAGGACGGAGAGTCAAGGGCATCCGGAGCTACCCAGGAGACCTGTCTCCTTCTTCCCCAAGAATCTTCTTGCTTGTCTGTTTGTTTTTCCAGACAGGGTTTATCCATGTAGCCCTGGCTGTGTATCTTCCTAATATGCATCATCTAAGCCACCCGATTTTGCTGGTCTCAGCTTCCACATCTGTAATACGCCGTTTTTTCTCTCTCAGTGATGCAAATATAGGCTGGATCAGACCAGATCTAAAGCAGATAAAGGTTGGTTTACTAGGCACTGTTCCCAAGGGGTTCTTTGGTCCTAAGGAACAGGGCCAGGGAAGTCACATGCCCAGGCTAAGGCAAGGGGTTTTATAAATCTTAGGCAAGGGGTGATGACATGTCAGCTAGGAGCTGGGATTGCTCCCATATATAGTCAAAAGCTGAGCCCCTGGGTGGGCACCCTTGGGTGGGTCACAGGAAACACAACCGTGATCAAGGAAACACAAGAGTGATCAAGTGTCAGCCAGGAGTTTTCTCCTTGTGGGCTGGGTTGAGGGAAGGAGGACACATGGGGTTTCCTAGCTTGTGCCGAGCCGAGCAGGGGTTCTGACCAAACACTGGGCACAGAGACAAGACTAGGTCAGCAGTCCCTCATTTAGGCTGCTTCAGAATCACCTGTGTGTAGACAAAATACAGATTTCTGGCCCCTACTCTGAGAAATAATTTGAAGATCTGAGGTAGAGCCCACTTACTGTATATTAGTAGTCCCAAACAACAGTTCTGTGTCCCACCAGCTCAGGAGCCCTGGCTGACAGGAACGTAAGTTCCTATCCTTTAAAAAAAAAAAAATCTCAATACCTCAGTGAGCTAGCTAAAAGGCCCTTCACCTAGATGCAGGCAGCTCCTGCGGGGGCAGGGAGACTTCTGTCATTACCTCTCCAGGGTAGATAGAAGAAGCTGTACTTCATGCCCAATTTGCCTCAGAACCAAGAGTCCCCAGTTGCTAAGCTGATAGAGTGCTTGCCTACTATAAACAAGGCCCTGGGTTTAATTCCCCAGTACCTATAGAGTTAAGAATGCCCCAGATTGGGTTAGAGAGATAGCCCAGCAGTTTGGAGCATTTACAGCTCTTCAAGAGGTCCAGAATTTGGTTACTAACTTGAAAGCCTGGCATCCCATAACTGTCTGTAACTCCACTTCCAGGGGGTCTGTCATCAGCTTTTAGCCCCCATAGGTACCTGCATACATGCAACATGTAATCACATACACATGCATAAATAAAAATATTGTTCAAAGTTTCCCCAAGTGTTACACATCCTCTTGTTCTCTGGGATAAAGGTAACTGTCCTTCCTGCCAAGCAGTCTGTTGGGGGAAGGACAAGGCCCTGTCTACTGGCGCTGACTCCCAGGCCTGTTCCTGAAGTTTTAAGCTTCCTGGGAAGCAGCTTCCTGCCAAGCTGCTTGGAACAGCTGGATTGTCTCAGTTGCCTGGTTGTTAAGGAGCGATGCATACTCAACAATCAAACCCCTTTAGCTCACTGACAAGAAGAACTGATCAAGAGAGAGACACGTATAACTGTGGAGAGAGAACAGACATCTATGTCTCTCTGCTCACATCAGCTCCCATGATGAGCTCTGTTGGATAGCTACTCAGTGGGCTCTGCTCGTCCAGGTACAGTACTCTCCACTCAACTTACCCAAAGCCAGATGGGGCTTGCTGGAGTAGATATCTGCTATTCCAGGACAAGGCTGAGGGCACATCTCTGTCTGTCTGTCTGTCTGTCTGTCTGTCTGTCTGTCTGTCTGTCTCCAGCTAGAAGAGCCACAGGAAAACAAAGCATCCATTTGACAGGAGACGTATATCCCCTGTATAACAGCCTTCATTTCACATACAGAGAAACTGAGGCATCAAAGTCAGAAAGAAGCTGTAAAAGATTGGCCCTTGAGTGAAGGTCCCTGCTGTGAGTAGAAGTGGGAGCTTATCCAACAGACAGACAGACAGACTTCCTCACAACATCCGACATCCTACAACATCCAAGTACGATATACACATTTTAGTGCATGTACCTTGAAGTGCAGAATGGTCAGGGGTGAGACCAATCAAGACCTTGGCAGAGGCTTCAGGGAGGAGAGGAGAGAGAGAGAGTTAGTCTACCACATGGTAGCTCACTTCAGAGTTCTTACAAGGGAATAATCAGGATGTTGCCCACTCTGACAGGGAAGGGTCAGCCCAAGTCACCAGTGTCAACTTGCCTTAGCCTCTGCTCCATTTGGAAGGGGCAAGGTGAGGTGAGCAAGTCAGACTAGAATCCGGTGTCTAGGTTTTTAAAGATCTGAAAGTTTTCTACAAGCCAGAGAGATCCGGCTGGCAAAGTATTCCTTGTTCATTAACGTCATGTTGCTGTGCCCAGCAGCTCCCACAATACTTGGTGAATCCCTGGAAGAGGGCTTTCTCTTTTACCCAGTTAAGAATTTCCCTAGCAGACCACCCAAGGAGCCTGCAGGATGCAAACCAAAACACAACTATCAATTCTTTAATTGTTTTCTTTCTCTTCCCTGGGGCACAGTAAACCTACCCACTGCCCCTCTGTATAGCAGCAGCAGTCAGCTAGAATCTCACTTTTAGAAAACAATGTTCCAGAGAGGAAAGGGAAGACCTAGGGGAGGTAGGGAGAGGAAAGACCCCCCCTCCATGCTGGTGACTACCCAGGACCATTGCTATTGGCTCCCCATGTGGGCTTCTCAGCCAAGCTGGACCAATAATGTACACCCAAGCAGGCCAATTTAGACCAGCTGGCCCAGCTACAGATTACCATGAAGAGGAAGGGGGTGGGGTGGGGGAGAGACAACCTGGAAAAGCAAGAAGCAGGGACTTGGGAGAAATCTCAGTGGTTTCCGAACATTAACTGAGTTGGTATTCAAATGAGATGCAAATGAAATGTAAATGAGCATCTAGTATTTTTGAAAAGAGACACCAGTGGTTTGGCTAAGGGAACAACAGTTAATCTCTCAGAGGCCAGGGATATCCAAAGTGACCTCTCCTAGAGGAACATCCACTGCGTCCAGGACCTGCCTAAGCTACTCAGAGTCAGATTCCTAGCTCACTAGGCCACAGTGTACCCCAGTGCCACCTGGTACCATGGACGCTCACAGAGTGACTGTCAAGGTACCTTGTCTTTCTTTGTTTGGCACAAGGTGACTAGGGAAAGTACAAAGGTCACCCCATATCTGCAATGCAGGTCACTATAAGGGCTAGTGAGGAGGCGTAGGGCAGTGTCATCGTGCCTGGAGCTCTGCAGCTCCCCTGCTCATTGCAGCATGCCATCTCTCCCAGCTGGCACCTCTTCTTCAGTGAGAGTGGACTTTCTCTTCTGGGGATGCTCAGTGGTAGGTAGCAGCAGGAAGAGATGTCACCCATCCTTTCTGAGGAGACCAGGAGGTGAGTCTTCACAGGTGAGGGTGAGGATGTCCCTCAACTCTTGACACTTGTTAAATCATCCCAGGATTCTGAATTCTATGAAGCCATGAACCAGCAAAGCTTCCTTCTCTTCAATCTTTTCCCTTCTAGTCCTGTGTAGACACTTCTGGGAGGGGCCCTCCATCCCCTCTTTGACCTAGAGAATCCCCAGCTAGGGTCTGGAAATGCCAGAAGAAAGATAGAGTGTGATGAAATGGCAGGGAAGGGTCTTGTTTTAGTAATGAGCTCTGTCTTGCCTTTCTCAGGTCCTTCGGGTGCCTGAGGTGCCAGAAGGGCCCTCCAGAGGGCACAGGGGAGCTGGCTGCACCGCCTCAGAGACAGCAGCTAGGAAGGAGAAGCAGGCAGGAGAGGCGGTTGCATTTGGGGGAAGAGATTTTTTTCACAGTTTGTAGCTGCTCCTTGGGAGAGCCCCCACCCAAAGTGCTGTGTGCACAGAGGACAAGGTAGCTTACCTCCCCCCTCACCACTCCTGGCTTTGCTGTTCCCTGCCTTGGCCCCAAGGGCAGAACTCTAGAGTCAGACTGAATATAAGGGAGATGGAGCAGGGAACAAATAAGGCACACAGTCCCGATAGTCCCAGGCTCGGAAGTGCTTTCTAAAAGACACCCCTTGAGTTTAAGATCCAGTTGTCCCAACAATTGTGTGAGCTTAATAAATAAAAATGTGAATTGATTAATTGGTTAACTATGGTTGGAGACCTAGATGGTGAAACATTTGTATATGTGAATATATGTATATGTTCATGTGTATGCATGGGGGGGGGGCGTGCACAGGCACCCAGAGGCCAGATGTTGACTTTATACATCTTCTTCAACCACTTTACATTTTGAGATAGGGTCACCCAGTAAACAGAACTTGCCAATTCAGTTAGTGGCTGGCAATCAAGCCCTACGGATGTCCTTTCTGCTGCCTCCAACCCATTCAGTCCTGGGGTTCCATGAGCACACCTCCCATGACCAATACGTCACGTGGGTGTTGGAGATCAAATTCAGGTTTGCATCTGAATTCCAATTACTTGATACATGACATGGTCACTCTTAATAGCTAAGCCCCTGACCTTCCTTTTTGGGTTCATCTGAAGAAAATGTCTGACAATGGAGACACTAGGAACTCAACAGACATGACCTCCCTCTTCTCTTGTTTCCAGGTAGGTTTAAGAAGTCTATGCCTTCACCCTTCTCTTCTCCCAGGCAAACACTCTACTTCCCGACGACGCTACTATTCATCCTGCAAAGTACAAAGGGCTGATTGAAAAAACAGCATATACTGGCTAAGAGCTCAATGTTTCTGGACTCCAATTCTGTCTCTCCAAGTTGCTGTGTGATCCCAGGCAAGCGATTTAACCCTCCTGACGCTCGGTTGCCTCCACTCGCGCACAGGACTGCTGTAAGCATAAGGGGTGTTACTCGTAATGGACTTGACGGTATTTACTTTATAGCAGGTGCTGTGTAAAGTTAACAGATAATAAAATAGCCATCTCTGATAGCATCTCCTCACTGCTATCAAGCTGGGAAATGCTTCTGAACAAAGCTGGACACACTTGTACCATTTGTTACTATACATAACTCTATCCTTGTGAAAGGACACCCATGCAGTCACAGTAGCATGTGTCCCCTAGAACAGCAGAGGGGAGGTTGGCAGACAGGCCCCAAAGCATGGCCTTGAAGGGAAAGTCCTCACCTTGACCTGAGTTGCAGAATCCTATCCTAATTTTTTCTCCCGTCTATAGTTCATAGCCAGGCAGCTTAAGAGAAAGAACAGGTCCTCTTCTGAAATGGCTTAGCCGCCAGCTTTTGGAGGCAGCATCTCCAGGATGCAGCAAGCCCCTCCATCCAGCCTCTGTTTTCCTTTGTACAAAAAGATCCAGCTCTACCTTTAAGAATTCAAAAGGTTGAATTTACTTCTAGACCCTCCTCCTGCCCATCAACAGGCATGCCCTTGGCCCCAGCCAGCAGCAGCAGCTGTTAGGAGATCCTATCTAGCTCTGGCTTGACATTTCAACAGCCTAAGACCCAGAGATAAAGGTTGTCACTGAACAAAGTTCCACTGCCCTTGCCCTCACCCTTCTCTCTTACTTCCCAGAGATTCACAAGGCATCAAGTGGGCACTGAGATGGTCTCTGTCTCTTGCTACTGCTGCAATTCCTACCCTGGGGGGTGGAGGGAGGGAGGGCCTTCAAAATGAATGAATACGAAGAAGCCGTTTATCACCTGTGCTTTTATGATTGCTGCATCTTGGGAGGGAGGGGGCAGAGATGTCCTTTCAGATAAGTATTTCAAGGAGGGGGAGAAAGATTTTCAAAGCTTCCTTTGTTCTCCTGGAGAGCCGAGCCATGGAGTTCTGGCAGACAGCCCAGGAGAAAGGAGGATTTTAAAAAACTGTCTGAGCTGGCTTCCAAAAGCGTTTCACCATCCCTGTCATCAATTAGGGATGTTACTTAACAAGGGTTTGGGCCTATGTCTCACCCAGCCTGCTCTCCCTAATTGGATGCAGACTAGGGATGAATTCCTGGGGGAAAAAAAAGTACGCCATACTTCAGAGGTCCTCTCCATAATGCCCCAAGCCTTAGGAGAACTCAGGCTAGGCTGGTACAGGCCTCTAGGGGTGGGGCATATTCCAGGCAAGAAATAATAGAAAGTCCTTTCTAGGGTCACTTAGTGCAAACCAAGAGGACAGATCCAAGACTCCAAGCATGCAGGTTGCCAATTATGCTGGGAGCTAAAGGCATGCACTCAAAGGAAGAAAAGGCTGATTCTCTGTGACCTGCAAACCTCAGCCCTGATCCACATAACCTGAGATATTTTTTTTATTTGAAAACTTAAACTAAGTTCTAAAAAAATGGGACTAGAACAAAAAAAAAAAGTGAGTCTATAATTGGATTAAGTTGCTATAGACTCAACAAATATTGTGCTCAAAGAGCCAATGAATCCTAAGACATGGCCTTGGTACTACCAAAGAACAAAAAACAGTCATCTTTACAAGACATAGTGGTGCACACTTGTCTGTACTTTTCATACTTAGAAGGCTGTAGTGGAGAGTGGCAAGTTTGGGGCTAACCTGGGCAACATTGTGAGTTCTTCAGCAATACAACACCACCTTGTAATGAAAGACCCCCAAGAGGGGAGACCCTTACTCAAGTCTCAGGATATCATGGCCACCCAATAACTCGCAAGACACCGCTCTTGATGCAAACAGCAACAGGTTTATTTCGGGATCATCCGGCTGAGATCGAGACTCATAACCCACACAGGGGCAGAGGAGTGTTGACCCCAAGTGCAGAATGTGAGGGGTATTTAAAGGAAAAAAAAACACAAACCAAGGGGAGTGACGGGGAATATCAGTGGAAAGTACCAGTCCATCATTTATTCAGTGTATGTGGGGAACACCCTGTACATGCTTTTCTCAGGAATTTAATCTTGCTTGACTATCTACTTTGTGGTTAGCCAGTTCTTAGAAACTAGAGCTCATGAACCGGCTGAACTGTGTTCTTGGTTCCACCTTTTTGTGGCCAGCTAAGTTTCTGGAACATAGCCGGCCTGAGTCCACTTTATCTGCTAGGGGTCTTAGGCTCCAGTCTATCTACTAGGGGTCTCAAAAAGTTTCTATTCCTTTCAAACACACTTCCAAAGTTGCCCTCTGACTTCTACATACATCCTGTGGCACATGGTTGCCCACAAACACATACATTCACGTACATAATAAAGTGAAATTGCAAAAGGAACAAATCTATATAACTCTAGATTCACATTTAGTTCTTACAGTCTCAAAATCCAAACACAAACTACCTAAATAAAATAGCTACCTTCCTCCACCCAGTAACTGACTCCCACTAACTGAATTATCAAGTTCTGTTTACTGGGTGACCCTGTCTCAAAATGTAAGGTGATTGAAGTGGAGACAAGTCCTCAGGGAAGTAGGCCCCCTGCTGTATTAAGGCTCTCTGACCTTTGGATATGACTGAGCATTGGGGTTCAGGGTACTCCCAACTTTACCCTGCAGTTCCCAGGGTGGGCATGGCTATTTTTTGTCCTCTCATAAGAAAAGCTGAGATCAAGATAGAATGTTTACATAAAACTTGGATACATTCTGGGTTAATTCCAACCTAGATGGTTGCATCTGAGAGCTCATGGTTAGTCCAAAGCCTTACAAGATGGCTTCTCCATCATTGAGGCCTTTAGGCTGGTCTTTCTCACCAAAGCTACTTCATTCCAGGCCTCTCAGAACTCTGGAGTTCAGCATGAGGTGAATGAGGTAGGGTTTTCCCCCAACACTGTTGGAGTTCTGCTTCTAGGTTGTTTATGCCTCAACTTGGGTCTCTTGGCTAGGTAATTAAGGGAAAAAATGTCTACCAGGTATTGTCCTCAAGGATCTTATTGACCTCACAGCATATAAACCGTAAACATACCAGCATGTGGTCCCACAGGGACACTGGAAGCGCACATATGCAAAAGCAAAGGGATGGTTCTCTAGTTCAAGTGAGCCGAGACTTCAGCCTCAGTTTCTGGTTCATCTTTCCAGTACTGGCAATTATGCCCTGCCCTGCTTGGCTGGGACCCTAATGCATCCCTGCCTGCCTCTTGCCAACTTCCTGCTGAAGTCCAAGAGTCCCAACACTATTCCCCAGAACTTCTATTTGCTGGCAGAGCCTCTGCGCTAGCCAGATGGACCGTCTGTTTTTAGCCTACAGACAGACACCCACTCCATGCAGTGACCACACCCAGACCTGCCCTACCTACAGCTAATTTCCTTCCCTCAAATCATCAATTCACCAAGGCTAGTGACCTGATACCAGCCAAGCTAAGGTCATCCCCAGGCTTTGTGGAACTGAGGAAGGGGCAATCAATAACAAAGCCTTCATAGAAAATCAGCCATATTACTGAGCCAGACATACTAGGGGTTTTTCATTTTTCCAGAACCCTCCTCAAGGTGAGTAGTCTGCAAATTCCCACAACACAGGAGTTTCCCAACAATTCTAGAGGAGAGTAGAATTTCTATTACACATGAGTCAAGGGTTAGTGCCATGGATGTACCTCACTGAGTGAACTAAAACTTTTCTGAATCCTGACACCCCTAAGTCACCAGTAAATCTACAAAACCAGTATGCCCAGATAGGAGAGGGAAACCAGGAGAAGGGGAGATACACACAGGGCTGAGGGCAGATCATCACAAGCTTACTTAAAAGAAGTCAAGAAGTCATGGGAGTTCCACGTTGCAGAACCTTCCAGAATGAGAGCTGCAGCAAAGATTAATAAATCTCTAGAGGTTGGATTTGTATCTTCCTGTAGCCCGCTGATCCCGATCCGGCATTACAAGATGGCGCTGGTTTCCTGTTGCACCACTTGCAAACAAGTCTACTGCGCATGCGTCAGCAGATTCTGGTGCTAAACCCCTCCCGAGTGGGTATATGCAAATGAGGCATTGGTGCCTTAGCCAATCCCTGCATGGCAACCCCTCCCTGGGTGGGGACTATGCAAATAGGTCTATGCTAAGTAGAACAACCAATCAGAGAGGGTATGCAAATTAGGTCACAGGGTGACCAATCAGAGAGGACATGCAAATTAGGTCCAACAGGGTTACCAATCAGAGAAAGCCACGCCCCCTCTCCCCTCTATATAAGCAACACTCTCTGGCTGCTCTGGGTCCTGGCTTCACAATGGGCTGCTCCTGCAATAAAGCGTGTTGAGAAGATCCTGGTCGTTGCGTCCTTCTTCCCGGTCGAGTGAGCGTAGATCGTCGAGTCTTTCTTCCTGGTCGAGCAGACGCAGGCATCTTTCTTCCTGGTCGAGTGAACGTAGATCATCGTGCGTCTTCCTGGTCGAGCGGTCGCGACATCTTCCACTTTTTCTTTCTCTTCCGCCATATTTGGATTGGACACAAGAGCACTGTGCATGCCAGGTAGGTAGGTGCTCTACCACTGAGCTACACTCCTAGCCCTTGGGTGTCGTGTTTTGTTTGTTTTGAGAGCAGAAATTGTCACTTTGATCAGGCCAGCCTTGGACTTCCTACGTAGCCCATCATGACCTCAAATTTGTAACTCTCCTGCTTCGGCCTGTCGAGTACTGGTATGACAAGTTTATGCCACCATATCCATCCTTAGACACATCTTAAAGGAGAATCACAATCCCTATCTTATACTTCTGTGGCCAACTTTGCTCTTGTAAGATCTTTGTTCTTATAAAAGCTCCAAAAGATGGGCACTCTGTTCATCTTAGAGATGGGGAAACTAAAGTTCGGAGGAATTAATCCCCACCACCCCCAAGATCATATATAACTTATACTGCAAAGGTAGGGCATAAATACTGGTAAGCCAATCTAAAACTCACGTACATTCTAGTATAACGTACTGGCCTCTAGAATTTTCTTGGTTCCCTTCTCTCCTTATCTTGGTCTGTTATTTTTCCTCTTTCATCTGCTCATCCAAGCATATGTCTATATAAGGTACACCAACAGTCACTTCGCAAACAGTTCTCAAACTGTTACCATTTGGCAGACATTGTGAACGAGTCTGAGGGCACAAACACAAAGCCAGTACAAGTAATTACTAAGTATTGAGTGTCATGGCAAATAGCAAGTATAAAGCTACTGGACAGCACAGAGCTGGCCCGGGTTCTGCCTTGGGACAAGTAACAAAGAAGATACCATTAAAAGTTCACAGTCCGAAGCTTCCACAGTGACGTGGTTGTGCTTGCGCTTGCTTGTTTTTGTTTTGTTTTGTTTTCTTGGGGGGGGGGCATGTTGCAAGGGCAGAAGGTGGATTCAGAGGGATGGGGAGATAAGCAAGATTGGGGTGCTTGATGTAAAAATCTCAAAGAATCAAAAGAAAGAAAAGTAAAGACAGGGAGGAAAAAAGAGAAAGAAGAGAAAATGAGAGGAGAGGAGGGGAGAGGAGAGAGGAGAAGAGAGGGAAGGGGAGGAGAGGAGAGGAGAGGAGAGGAGAGGAGAGGAGAGGAGAGGAGAGGAGAGGAGAGGAGAGGAGAGGAGAGGAGAGGAGAGGGGAAAGGAAAGGAAAGGAAAGGAAAGGAAAGGAAAGGAAAGGAAAGGAAAGGAAAGGAAAGGAAAGGAAAAAGGAAAGGAAAGGAAAGGAAAGGAAAGGAAAGGAAAGGAAAGGAAAGGAAAACACAGATAGCCTCTTTGGCCAAAATCCACTACATATAGTCTTCCCTATGGCAATTAGTGGATCTAGAAACCCCTAGAAATACAAATAGCATTAGCCCCACTGGCCCGGGCACTCAGGGATTCGACAAGACCTTAGGGAAGGGGGCGAACGAATGAAAGGACAAGAGACACAAAGAATGAGAGCAAGTCTGAAGTTCTGATTAAGCTCTGAAACTTTAATTTTGGGGGCAGGTTATAAAGACACAGCAAACCAGGAAGTTTGGGCAAGGGTCATTGCTTAGGGTTATCCTACTATGGAATCCTTATTGTCTAAGACAGACCATCCCATTATCATGACCAACTCCAAGGAAATGCCAGATGTTCTTTAAGTTCCTGGGACCTGAGACCTGTGAACGTCCTTTCTTAACCTTGTACTGACTAGTCTTTCTAGAACAGCAGGTAATTTCCTGGGCTTGGCTCCCTTCACCATTTTTTTTTTTAAGGTCTAAACAGAAAGTGCAGAGAGTACCTACCATATTCATACCAAAGGGAAGTGTCACCCATGCACCAGATCTCCCTACAGATCTCTACTTTCCTTGCTAAAGAAATAACCGAGAGGCTTAAGTAACTTCATCTCGGTCACTGGCTGCAAAAGCCCACTCCGAAACCCTGGAGTGCACGAACATAACATTCGACCATTTGCTAGTTCTGGCCTCACCATTCAGGCCAGCGGCTGCTGGATGTGCACCTCCATGACTGGCTGATTGAGCTGCAAGCACAGCAGGTAGCAGGTACTGTACTAGATTGTGCCAACCCTGCTGTGAGCTGCCAGGACACTCCAAGTCAAAGGATAGGAAATAGCAAAAACGCTGAGGGCTGGGAATCCATGCTGTTCACTCCCCTTTGCACCTGAAGACCTTCCCCCTAGGCAACCCCTAGGCTCCACCTTCCCTTCCCAGCCAAGAAGTCTGAAATACCAGCCTCAGGAAAATGTCAGCCAGACCTGGTCAAACATATGCTTGCATCAATGGCACCCATCTGGAGCGTCAACAGTTAGGAGGAGGAAGAACCCAGGGCCAGGGGTGGGGCATATGGCATCCCATCAAGCCTGTCACTGCTCTGAGAACCCTCAAACCTACTCTTGGCTTTCTCTCTGAAACAAGGGTTATCTATGAGCCTTCATCATCCAGGCCCACGCCATGCCCATGGCAAATCACCCAGCTTGCAACTGCATGCCAACCCATGAGCTGGCAGAGACGCGAGCAAGGCTCAACTCCCTCTGCCACCTGCCTATTGTCACTCTTCATTGAATATCATTGCCCTTCCACACAGGGCTGTGCTCTCAGGCTCCAGGCTTCCAATCTGCTTTCTGGGAGGCTGAACGAGGACAGGCGGGCAGGGGGAGGCGGCCCTGCCTTACTCCTACCAGCTCCTTGCCCAGGGCATGAATGTTGGAACAAGTGCTAGGAACCCAGATGGTAATTGCTGCCATCTAATTATGCGTGCATATGATATTAGCCAAAAGCATTTGACTATCTCCTGCGGTCTTAAGCACATCAAATGGAGAGGCCGCACAGGTTCGAGGATTACTCCAGCAAGATAATGGCTGACAAGACTGCCTGCTGCCACTCAAGCAGCCACTGGCAGGCTAACATTGCTCACTGGAGACCTCACTAACTACTCAAGGGATGAGAAAGGGTTGGGCTGATTCCTCTTGGACCAGCAGGATGTAGAATCCTCCAAGGTGCAGAGGCCTTTACATTTCCAATATCCAGTCCTCCTGGTCCTAATATTGACAAGCGAAGAGCTTATAGTCTCTGATAAAAAAAATAAATAAAAACAAAAACTAGTTTTGGTTCATGTCTTAATAAGCAGAAGGTATATCCCTGTTCTTCTAAAAGCATGGTACCTGGTGCAGTCTTTCTTTCTTCTTCTTCTTCTTCTTCTTCTTTTTTTTTTTTTTTTTTTTTTGGTTTTTCGAAACAGGGTTTCTCTGTGTAGCCCTGGCTGTCCTGGAACTCACTCTGTAGACCAGGCTGGCCTCGAACTCAGAAATCCGCCTGCCTCTGCCTCCCAAGTGTTGGGATTAAAGGCGTGCACCACCACTGCCCAGCCTGGTGCAGTCTTTCTCACAGCAATAAAGAGCCACTAGGATACCAGATGCTTCTCCTTCATCTACAAGAGAGCATCTTCTCATATGGCTCCCACTTGCAATTAACTGGGAAGAAATTATTACCTTGTCCTGATCCTGCTGGTGGAAGAACAGATATGCTGCTTGGGTATATTGTCTTTCTGGGACCTAAGATACTTAGCACAAAGCCTTGCCCACACTGGGGTTCAAGGAAAGCTTCCTGAGCTCAACTTCACCTTCCTAGCTGGCAACTCTCACTTTATCAGCTGTAACTGGCAACATATGAGACAACAGAGGCACAGGCATGAACAAACCACAGTTTCTGCCCCAGAGACGTGGTCCCTCTGACTCAGCAATGTTAAATCCTAAGTTCCATTTTAAACTATTAGAGTTTGGAAGGGAAGAAGAGCACCAAACAAAGAAAAAGTTGGGTAGAAGCTGAAGGCAGAGCAAGCCCTATAAAAAGCTGAAGTTTTAGTGAGCACTCAGCAAGGCCTTCTCAGGATGTCAATGCCACACCGGTCACGACATTTCTGGGACCAAGTATGCAGGAGGTGAGTAATTCACAGGTATGTGAGTGGATGTTTTATCATATGCTTTACGATTCAAGAGAGTGGTGTGGGAGCCCTATGGTAGCCAGAGTTCCCCCATTACTACCACCCCACACACCTAGGGACTCTGCAGAGCCAAGGTTGTTCCTGGTAGCTAGATGATGAAGAGAAGGTGTGGTTGGAGCTGATCCTTTCTGCCCCTAGCCTAGGCTCGGTGCTGCTGAGACAGCACAGTGGAGAGTGTGGCTAATCAGCAGCAGATTCCAGTGGGCTACAGGTATCTATTGTCAAGATCAAGTTCCAAGAAGATCTAGGGCAAAGCTCCGTGAAGGCTTTGTCTAAGGACTTGAGCGCAGTCTGAGTGTGGGGTTGACAGGGGAAGAGGCAAGGTTCTGAGCTCACTGCCCAAGCAGAAACTGAGGCATAACACCAAGGTCATCTGCAACACCAAATGACAGCAAAGTAAAGGTCACAAAGAGGATATGGCAGCTCTCCCGTGAGCCCCTTGAGGCTCACTGCGGTTGAGTCCAGGAGGGCCTCTTTGTTAGGTAGGTGGGACTCGAGTTTCAAAGGGTTCGTAGAAAGTGGAAGGCACCTTGGACAGCAGCATGGAGTGTCAGCCAAAGGCAGGATGGTCCACAAGGGCAGCTTATTATTTTATTATATTGAAGATATGGCTGAGGATATGGCAGCAGTCTTGTAAGGGAACTTGCCAATTAGACTTGGGAACTTTGGAATCCCGGGGGAATTATAAAGCCAAAGGAAGGACAGAGATAAAATTTGGGGGATGGATATAGCTAAGATGGCCTCTCAGGAGTGTCAAGTCTTCTATGAAAACTCCAAGGAGATAGTAGCAATACCCCCATGTATGACTACTGACCAGATGGGGTGTTGAGATAAAACAGAAAGAGATTCAGCAGGTGACAGGCACAGAGTGTTGAAGAAACTGTGTCGTACTTAAGCCTCCCATCTGCTGGTTCATCTCCTGCCTGGCTTTAGGTCAAGGGTTCAGCTCCACAGATTCTACCTGTAACCGAGAGAAAACAATGCCAGGCTTGCCCCAGCTCCTTCTCTTTCTCCTCCTGTTCTTTTCTCATCCCCAGAGAGGATGTTTGCTTTGCCTCTCTCCCCACCCACGCTTTCAGCATACATACACCATCCCAAACACTAGGAAGTGGGCGTGTCAGACTGTAGCTCAATGAAGGTGAAGAGTCAATACCTCAGGATGCTGAAGAGAGAAAAGGCATCCTGGGTGGTTTATCAAAGACAACGGATCATCAGTTCCTGCCTCCTTCCTTAGATGCCTTTTGTCACCTGATCAGCCAGAGCAGCCCAGAGAGGGAGCTCACTGCAGCCCCTTGGGTTCAGGAGAGTTGGGGGTCTTTTGATCCCAGAAGTGCTTAGCTCTGGCCTCGGCTGCCCTCCTGCAGCTTCCCTGCTGTGGGAGAGCATAGGGAGGATCTGGGCTCCCTTTGAAGTCCATCCTGGGAGAGGACAGTGCTTCATTTTCCTGCAAGCTGTGCCTGCTTAGGGAACCAACCTCCAAAGAGCAATGGGCAGAGGTTCTGGTCAAGGGTGTGCAATGGCTCCTCACATAGCCCTAATTGTTCTAGAACCACCCCACCCACCCCCACCCCACCCCCGCCCTGGGCTGTATAGAAGACAGTATAGTCATGTGACCTTCGAAAGGCCATTGAAGCTCCCTGAATTGCAACTTCATTATCTGAAAGGCAGGGATCATTCCATACTGTATTAAAAGATGCCATTGACAATTCAAGATTCACCACCCACCTTTTTCTTTTACCAAACAAGAAAACAGGAACTACCAACTAATCTATGCTGTGTCATCCACCATAACTGGTGTCAAAGACATTAAAAGGAGGGGAGAAAATCAATTGTGAGAATTCACGAAAGGCAGTAATAATAATTCTTGCTGCACAAAGAAGGCTTTGGAGAGGACCCAGTGGGCTAATGAGCGCCATCATGCTTGGCAAACCAGGAAGCTGGGTTGTTGGGCCCCATTTCGACCCTGGTTTGGGCCTTGTGAACAAACCCAAGCCTGGCTCGAGTTTTGAGACCTATCTCTGTCACTTCCATACCAGGTTGACTCAGCAAGACCTGTTTGGCTTTGCCTCTGCCCTGGCATTGCTAATGTAGAGCTTTACCATTGGCCCTGTCAGTCACCCCATACCCTCCAGTCACCCTTCCCCACCTCTTACGTCATCTCACCCCACCAAAACTCCTTCTCCCTATGCTCCGAGTTTATATCAGTGAGAGGCTGATGCATTAAAGTTGAGTTCCTGCTTTGACAAGACTCCCGGCAAGGTGTGTTTCGTTTGAGCCTCCAATACTCACCATCCCACTCAGCCCCAGAGAGACCTGGTAGGACTGGGATCTCTCTCTCCTCTCACCTGGACCTGCCAGCAAGGAGCTGACACTGAATGAAGGCATGAGTTGTGTTTATTATCAGGGTGTCATGATGGTCAAGTTCCCATATGACAACATGAGTGTGTGAGCTTCAGGAGGCAGCCTGAAGCCATCTGGTTCATCTCCTTTCAACACTGCATCCCCAGTGTCCAGAAAAGCTCTACACACAGACAGGCTCTCAATGTGCTCACCGTTAGATGGATGAGGTCTCACCCATGACAGGCACATTGGGAACATATGGCTGAGTCTCTTCTGGTCCCCTAGCTGTGAACTAGGTGAAAGCCTCAGGTCAGGGCTCCTTGAGATTAGCAGGTACCACCTTCCACAGTGAGCCTTGTCTTTTCTACAATGAAGATGAATACAAGACAAGGACTGTCCCTCCTTCCCAATGACACAAACAGCATTTATAGAGTGATGACTGTGTGAACAGCCAGAATAAAAAGACAAATGAGATCTTCTCTCCCCTCGAGTTGATTGATTGAGAAGATGTAAGAATAGAGAAAAATTAAGGCAGCATGAGGCCTGCGCATAGCGTTAGAGACCTGTTCTTTGGCTGGTATATTTGTTTGCTAGAATTACCATAACAAAATGTCACAGACTGGATGGTTTAAGCAACAGAAATTTATCATCTTACAGTTCTAGAAGCTTCAAGTCCCAAGATCAATATGCCACTGAGGTTAATTTCTTCAAAGGCCTCTTGACTTGGCCCATAAATAGCTGTCTCTTATATCTGTGTCTTTATATGTTCATTCTTATCCAGTATACGTGTTCTAATCCCTTCCTTTTTGTGAGGGTGCCGCTCTAAGACTTCAGCATGAACCTGCCAAGGATAAATTCAGCCCGGGACAGTTATTTAGCTATTTAACAAGTACTTCACAGTCACCTGCGGTATGCCAACTACCGTGCTAAGTGAAGAAGAGATGGGTAAATAATATAGCTCTTAAGAGAATCACAACCAAGTCTGGGAGGCTGACAAAGGAGCAGGTAACTGTGATCCTTTGTGGAAGGGTAATGACAAGACCATAGAACCAGCATGATTGGTGTTTCAAGGAGGAAGGACACTATCCTGGCCTGGGAAGTGATCAGGGACGGCTTCTTTGAGGAGGCAAATCCTAGCTAACCATGAAGGATTAATGTTAACCACACTCTTGATAGTAAAAATAAGAGACAATGTGAAGAAGCCACACAACAGTCAGGGAAGAGGGTGAAAGAAGTTGATAATCTCAGAGGTTAAATTAAAACTACAGGATGCTGAGGGTAGGTGCCTCTGTCAGTGTGATGCTTTGGGAGCCACACTCACCTCTTTTCAGGCCTAGCTCTATCCCAGTGTTTCTGAGGGAACACAGATAGTTCGTTGATGCTGGGACAGAGGTCAAACAAGTTAGGACAATGTGCTATCCAACAACCAAATGGAGCTGGATGTGGGATCTGGATGGGCCCATCCAGTGGGCAAAGGAGACTGGTCTCTGTCCTCTGAGTAATGTAAAGTCAAATGATCCAAGATGGAGCCTTCAGGAGTTCCATCCCTAATTGGGCAGGTATGTATCCCATCTGGTTACAATGTGGTCTAACCATAAAACACACCGCCCAGAGCCCGACTGGAAACTCAACAGGTCATAATTGTCACTATTTTTACTCTGCCTGGGATGGTTGCTTATCTGTGAAGAAGGGATGATACAAGCATCCTATGGTGTCCCTGGAGGCTTAAAGGAGATGGCCTGTGTAGTGAGGACCAAGTGATACACACAATGTAACAAACAATGATGAAGCCATGCTTCATCATGTGTAAGCCAGGACGATTGTATATGTTATTGAATCAAAGATTCCTTTGTGAGACCCACTATGCTTAGATTCCTCACTCAGGAAGAAACGCACGTTAAATGCGGTTACATGTGACTCTGGTTCATCACTAAACTTAGGATACAAGGAGAGATAGAAGAGGAGTGAGTATAAAGGGAGGGAGGTGGGAAGAACCCTTGGGCTTCTGTCTAGTTGCCTAGGTTGGAGACCTGACCACCTTTGATCTTTTTTTTTTTTACTCTCCTGCCTCCTCAGTCCATTAGCCACCAATTCTGGACCTGTTATTTCCTTCCTTCTCTATAATCTGTCCATGTGTCTTAGTCTAGTCTCTCACTAGCATTATGGAGTTACTACACAGTGACATGTGAGATGCTAAGGTCAGGTCATAGCAGCAAAGTAGAGGCCCTGATCCAATATGGACTTGGAAGAAGAAAGATATTTACATAGACACATGCATAGAAGAAGACAGAAGGAGAAAGCACAGACAGGGAGATAGCCATGGGACAATGGAGAGAGATGCTGGAGTGGCTGCTCGCCACCACCAAAAACTTGGAAGAGACAAAGATGGACTATTCTACCGAGTCCCAGAGGAAGTGGGGCCCTGCCAGTGCCTTGATGTTGGTCTTCTGATCTCCAGAGCTCTGAATCCGTGTCTGTTATTCTAAGCCATCTGGCTTGTGCTATTTCATTATAGCAGCCCTGGGAAACTAATACAAGTACCAGCTCCTGCAGCTGTTGCAGCTGTACCGATCTGCAGAAGGACAGAAGGACAGGAGGCAGGGAGGAAAAGAAGATGTCTTTTCCCATTGTCTCCTCTCTTTTGAGACAGTTCCTAGGGGGCTTGGTTAGGTTTGGTTTTGTCCCTGGGTGTGAGCAAAGAAGATTTCTTACAGAAGGTACTGTAAACACGTGCCTTAGACATCCTTCTGAAAGAGGAAGTGAGCGAGCGGCACAAAGGGAAAGCTTCTTCAGGATAACCCATTGACAGAATGATCATGTGAGCTTCTACAGCGCCGCCATCCCTGTGGACTCATAAACTTGAGAGAGAATGAAGCACTTTTCTAAAAAGAGTATAAAAGGCAGTATTGTATAATTTCTCTTAAATGTCTGCTGGGCATCGGGGGCCTATAAATAGGCAGAGCATCTGCTGTGCAGAGTAAGATGGGCTGATCTCTTAAACAGGATGCACACTCTGCATCTTTCCAGATCTATCTCAGTTTCTGGGCAGAAAGGAGACAGAGGTGGAAGGCCAGCCCGCTGACCTATAAGGAAGCAGAGAAGAAGCAGGTTCTCTGTCCCTGGGTGGTGCCCAGCCGTGATGACACACTGGGAGCTAAGGGATTAGGGCTTGTCCTTTTCTGTGTTACTACTGCAGCCAGCAATTGTGAATTGAGTGACTCACAATGACACAGTTTTATTATCTTACAGTTCCAGCGATCGGAAGTTCACACTGAGTTTTATTAGATTAAAATATAGATGTCAGCCTGTGTCCCCTCTAATATTCAAAGGGAGAACCTAGACCCAGGTGTTTTCCAGCTGCTAGAGGCTCCACTGTTCTTGGATCCTGTGTCCTTGACGCCAGCAGCTACATTTTTCCCCACATGGCCATCTTTCTGACTGGCCTTCTTTGATTCTTCCTTTTGCCCTTAAGAGCCCTTCTGATGAGTGGGTCCACCAACATCCCTGTTTTAAGATCAGCTGGTCGGTAGACTTAATTCCATGGACAGCCTTAATTCTCCTTTGTCTTGGGAAAGAATACAGTCACAGGTCTCAGGAAGCAGAATATGGACGTCTTTATTCCAGGAACCCTGAGCAGTCTACAGCTGAATGTTCTGCTCTTCAAAAAAAAATGCATGCCACATGTACAAGCAAAATGCAAATACATC
>JANHMN010000024.1:6824574-6853343 GCA_030674055.1 Rhabdomys pumilio | reverse complement strand
CTCTCTCTCTCTCTCTCTCTCTCTCTCTCTCTCTCTCTCTCTCTCTCACAGAGTTGATGAGAAAGCATGTAGTGCTATATCCATACACCACTACTACCACCACCACCACCACCACCACCACCACCACCACCACCACCACCACCATCACCACCATCACCACCACCACCACCATCACCACCACCACCACCATCACCACCACCATCACCACCACCACCTCACATACATGCTGTTCTTTCTAATACCTTCCTGTGTGGCCTTTGGTTCACAGTTCCCGTTGATAGTTTCCTGCTAAAAGACTACACTTCCCAAGCTTCCCTTGAATCCAGGAAAAGCAGCTCTAGAAGAATTTAATGTATGTGTGGTAGTTATTTACCCCATTTAAAAAAAAAAAACAGTAGGAGTCATCTTGTTTGTAAACATTGTGGTGAATCACACACGTGAGTGGCAATATGCCTTCTTGCTGTGAATAAACATGACTTCAACTAAGGTCAGGCCACACGTCTCTTTCTGGAATTAAGGAGTTTGTTGTTTCCTGTAGAAAACAGCTCTCTCTAATACGGCACCTCTTTGGATTTGAAGGGAAGCCTTTCTTGGATCACGTGTAGTGTCATGTCCTGCCCCTCCTCCTTCAAGGCTTAATCATGGCCATCTGTGGATCTGTGGTTATAAGCTTCTCTCCCTCTCTCCCTCCCTCCTTCCCTCCCTCCCTCCTTCCTTCTCTCCTTCCCTCTCTCCCTCTCTCCTTCCCTCTCTCCCTCCCTCCCTCCCTCCCTCTCTCCTTCCCTCCTCTGCCCTCTCTCCCTCCCTTCCTACTCTTTTGTGTTTTTTTCCTTATCATTTTTATTAAGACGGCTAAACCCATTTAAGACTGCACTTCCAGTGTCTCCTGAAGTAGCTACAAGTATCACCTAATTGCAACCTGGTGGGATACAATAGGTAAAAATTCGAGGCATAAGCTGTGAAGACAAATCTTTAAAGTACCCGGTTGGGCCATAGAACAACTCCAGGAAGAACTGATTTGCCAGAAAGGTGCCGGACAGGGGCAACTTTGGAGCAGGCAAAGTTTTCCCCATAAACAGTTTCAATCATTTCTCCTAATTTGGCAGCGGGTATGTCCGCAGGATCAATGCACCTTTTCAAACGTAACCTGTGCTCTTTCTATGTAGGTTGCTCCTCTTCGGTTATTCCACTCCCTACGGCGGCTTAGCTTTGGAAACTCCTTCTCAGGAACAAAGAGGTCACATCAGAAGCCAATCCCTCAACCACAGCTTCATTGAAGTATTTTGGTGGAAACTTCTTGTCGTGGTCTTTAAAATAAACATGAAATGTATGTCTCTGAATCCACGTCTTGGTGTCTTTTAACTGCATCAAGCACTTTGTCAGCAACCTCCTCGGCTGAAGCCCCACTCTCATAAAAGACTCGGGCATCGTACCACTTCTTATAGTACGCTCTTCCATGCTTCAACAAATCTCTGAGATGCTCCAGTGTTCTGGCCCACAATTCTATCAATTCTCATTGATTTCAGATGACTAATTATATCCGTTAGAGGCACATCAAGGTATACAGCAATTCCATTTTTCTTCAGATGCCACATGCTACTAGCATCGTGCATGGGATTGGATCCACTGAGGGAAATCCCACTTCCAGACGCAGACAAGTTAAACACTGCTTTTCCATCCTCTTCTAAAAATTGCTCATTACCGACATCCTGCAATTTTTCAAACATGCTCATATTCCAGGTTTTCTTAAGGACACCACCGTCCACATTATGACACAACAGCCAAGTTTGTCACCTAATATTCTGCCAACTGTTGAATGTGGTTCTGTCCAGGACCAGGAGGCGCCATCAGGACAATATTTTTGTCTCCAACAAGAGCGTGGGTGGAATGCCATGACTTCCCTGATAGCGCACGTGCAAAGGCTCATGGAAGCAAGAGCTGTGTTGGGGTCCGCACTTTAACTATCACACTAGAAAAACACTTCTGGGTTATCTGTTTCAGATGATGACATCTTGTAAAGTTCAGCATTTCTCTTCACTTCTCTGACCAGGTCAACCTAGGGGTTGGCTTTAGCCAAGTAAGTCGACCTGTCAAGAGAAAAACTTCATCTCCTTATTTGGCTTTGTGTGGTGCTATGCTTAACTCATTAAAGTGCAAACACAATATAGCAGGAACCACAGATGAAGAGTACACTGAGTCTGAGGCAAAGTCGATCTTTGCAAAAAATAGGGTTCCAAATTTGAAACAATTTTGCTAAGCAGTCTGACACACTCTCTGAAGCAAAGCAAAGAGAACCACCCAGAGAAGAGTAGGGAGACAAAGGGGAAAGGAAAGCAACTTAGGCACAGCCTTGGTAGCCTCAGGCAAGCCTTGGTAGCCTCAGCTGGCAAGCCCATCTCAGAGCTGCTACTCTCTCCCTTCCTATTTTAATAAAGCATACCTGCGGGATAATTTTGTGTCAGCTCATTCCCATGAACCTGCCCTGGTTTTTTGTTTGTTTTTCCATCCAACAAGATCCCAAGTCACATATATCCCTCTCTCCTGCATCAGTAATGTAGCATAGCTCACATCTTAACCAATCCTGCTTCCTTTTCTTCCTGGGAAACCTTTAAGAGAGGATACCTTGCTTTATCTGTCAGGACTTTTTATTCTGCCATTCTGTTTGTGGTGGAAAATAAATCTCTTGCCTGATAGACAATTTGACTCAGGCCCCCTCCTTCTTCTTCCCTGTCTCCCTAAAACCTAAAGCTTCCCCCTTGCTTCTTCTCTGAACCACCCATAAATTTAGCTGCCCTCCAGTTTACTTTCATAAGTAAACTTAATGATTGGCATGGTAGCTGGAGGTTCCCACAACCACAGAGTTGTATCACAGCATGATATCATGAAGTCTCTGGAACAGCACACATGTAAGGTCACCCAAAACTAGTGGGGACCAACATGCCCAACCAGACCAAGATGACCATTGATTGTTCTTTGCTTTGCTCTAATGGCACTTCCATGTCATATCATTTGAGCTGTGGAGACTACCTTGATCTAAGTTACTCCATGTTATATAAAACAATGGCTTTTAGGCTGAAGACTGCTCCGAATGGCTTCATGTCACCTAGTAGCATTTGGAGCAAATTCACAAGTAGAATGGAATCTGCACATAAACACTACCTACTTGATACAACCTGTGAAGCCCAAGACTGACAATTTAGTCTTAAGAAGTACAAACAGAATCTACCACCTATAAACTTATTGAAGTATACTTAAACATAGAGATATATTAAAATCCGGTCTATGTTTGAGATCTCTCCTAGCCTTCACCATTACCAGCACGACTTTCATTCCTAGAATGAAGAAATATACTGTACTCTAATGGAGAAGAGACACAGGGGCACAAAGAAGAATATGGAGAAAGCCAGTCTTGCTGGCTTTGGTATATAACTAATACCATGCTTTAGTATGTTAATCAGATCCTCCTTGTCTAATCATACTTCTGTTCATAGGCCATGCCTCACAGACAGAAGCACAAAAAAGGTAGAAGTTTGGCCTCAGCACTAACCTGTTCACCAAGAATGTACAAGGCCCTGGGTTCAAGACTTGGCACTGCAAAATAAATAAATGTTTGAAACTCAGTTAAAAAAAAAAAAATAAAACCATATTTTGTTCCTTTGTCTTGTAGTTCTCATTTTGGAGGGCTCCCATGCCATATAGTGTATTAAGCTATAAAAATAAAGTTTCCATGTTTTCCCCTTGTTAATCTGTCTTTTAATACAGGTGCCACAGCTGTGAACCTAACAATGAGTGAGAAAAAGATATTGCTGTTCCCCCTGCCCCTCCTGCTTTTGCAAAGGTGTCAAACCAATTCCATAGAGAAAGGATAGAATTTTCAACAAATAGTGCTTGAACAGTTGGATGCCCATACTCAAAAAATTTAACTTTGATCCACACATCCAAACAGGTACAAAACTAATTCAGAGTAAGTCATAGTCATAAATGTAAAACCAAACCCAATAAAACACCTAGAAGAAAACACGGTAGACACCCTGGACCTGAAAATGGGTCAAGATTTCCTAGCTATGACCCCAAAAATCCATCCATAAAAAAAACAAATTAATAAGCTGAACTTCTCCAAAACTAAAGACTTCTGCTCTTTAGAAGACAGTTTTGAAGCCTCTAGGATAAGGCAATGGACTCAACACTGCCTTCATGTGATACGGTGAATGATGGATTCTTTTCCCATGAGAAAGACTAGAAGAACATTGTAAACCACAAAGGAAGTAATCGAACAGCTGGAAAGTGTGGAGAAACAGAAGATGCTACATGTAGGGTGAGGTAGAGGGCATGGGGTTGGGCAGAAGCATCATCCAAAAAGTAAGGAAATATACACCAATAAGATACATCTGTTATAAATATATATGCCCCAAGTGTTGCTGCTCCCAATTTCATAAAACAAACATCATTGGTCATAACTAAATAGATAGGTTCAGATACACTATAATAATTACTTCAATACCTCACTCTCGTTAATAGATAGATCATTTATAAAAAAAAATCAATGAGAAGCTTCAGAATGTTCTAAGCTTATTAGGAATGCATGGAGTTTTCTCTAAAATAAACCACATTTTAGACTAGAAAGCAACTCTTAACAAACATTAAAACATCAAAATCATTTATTTTATCTTGTTGGAGTATAATGGAATAAATGTAGAACTAAGTAACAAGAGAAAATACAGAAACTGTGCAAATACATGGAGATTAATCAATAGACTCATGAGTGACCAGTAGGCCATCAAAGAAATCAAGGGGGGGAATTTTATTCCTAGAATTAAATAAAATGAAACCATAACTTATCTGAAACTTAGGGATGTAGGAAAGGCAATTCTAAGAGGAAAGTTAATGACTATGAGTGCTTGTATTAAAAACCAGATGGACCTCAAATAAATAACTTAAGAATATGTCTCCCTGACTGACCAAAACAAATTCAAAAATCAGTAGATAGAAATTATCTACGGATCAGGGCAGATATTCATGATATAAAGACTAAAAGAACAATATAGAGAATCAGTGAGACAGAGTTGGTTCTTGGAAATGGTAACACCAGGAATAAACCTTTAGCCAAACTAGTCAAAAAGAAGAGATAGAAGACCCATACTAACAAGATTAAAAATGAAAAGAAGACACTGAGACAGATACCTGTGGGATCCAGAGGATTGGAGCTGGAGAGATGACTCTGCCCTTAGGAGCATGGATTACTCTTGCAGAGGATCTAAGCTCGTTCCCAGGACCCATCTCAGGTAGCTCACAACTGCCCATAACATCACCCTAAGGAAACAATTAATAAAATAAGATTAATGAAGTAATATAAAAATAATTTAAAATACATTTTCAAAGAAAAACAACCAATGGATATGGAGAAAAATCACAAAATATAACTGTCAAGACTTTTGATCCAAGCTAAATTAAAAGCTTTAAAATCATATTAAACATCAAAGTTTATATATAAAAATACTTTGGAAAAGAACAGTTTCCAAAGAAACCAAAATGTACCTGCTACAGAGTCCAGCTGTTCTTTTCCTGTGTCTCAAACGACAGCACTATTAGTGGGGGTGCCAATGCACACCTCCATCCCAACAGTTGGGAGGCAGAGATAGGAGGTGCCCAGTCTACTTAGCATCCAAAATAACAGGCAGGCAGGCAGGCAGGCAGGCAGGCAGACAGACAGACAGACAGACAAAGAGACATAGACAGAGATATAGATATGGATACACAAAGAGACACACAGAGAGAGACAGAGATATAGATACACAAAGAGACAGAGATAGACAGACAGACAGACAGACACAGAGAGACAGATACACAAAGAGACAAACACATATACAGAGAAAGAGGCAGGGAGAGACAGAGAGAGAAAGAGAGCACATAAAGTTCTGAGTTGAGCTTATTGACAATTCTAGAGTCTGGTAACATTTCCTTCCATCAATTAGAATGAGTGTTCTGATAAGCAGAACAAGGGAGGCTGATTTCTTTTTTTTTTTTCTTTTTTCTTTCTTTCTTTCTTTCTTTCTTTCTTTCTTTCTTTTTTTTTCAGAAATGGAGAAACAGAGAACAGAAAGCTTACTAGCTGTTTCAAAATCACCTTTCTTGTAAGGGCAAGACTGAACAGCCCTAGCACGCCCCTGAAAGGGGGCTCGTCTGGGAATTTGACTGTCACCAATCACTTTCCTAGTTTGTCAGGAACCAGATAATCAATTTGATTTCAGCTCTGTGGCTAGAATCTCAGTGCCAGGGGCTCTATTTTGGTCTGGTCATTTGGGTCTAGTGACAAAAACAGCCCCAATCAAGGGCTCCTAGAGACCTTATGTACCAGGTCCTCTCTTGTGCTCAGTCTCTTACCTGGGAGACTAAAACTTCTGACATGGATACTTAGGATCATTTTGAGTTTCTGCTCTCAGCATGTCAATCACAGGTTGTGGGGTCTTTCTGATCAGACATTTGCTTGAGTTTTTTTGTCAATCCAGACAAAGAGTGACCATTTGACATTTGACAGATGGCTGCATACAGACATTTAAAACTGTTGAGAGAATGCCGCACTCCAGAGATAATATTCTCATGAGTGTTTGGAGGAAAATACCAAGAAATTGGCATTTGCTGCATACACCCAGGGTGTCTTTGAATCAAACTAAACCAAATCAAATAGATCAAAGAACTAGCTGGGTGAGGAGCTTACCCACTTATCCAAGTAGATACTAGGTTTCAAATCTTTAGATATCTCTAGGATATCTAAAGAGGTTTTGTTTGCTTGATTTTATTTGGTTTTCTTTTTACTATTATTTTTTAAATTTTCATGTATTTATATTTTGATATAAAGTCTTCTGTATTGTATTTAGGGCTATGTAGCAAAGGATGATCTTACATTTCTGATCCTCCTGCTGAAAGTATAGGCATGTACCACCATGCCCAGTCTTACGTAGTGCTGGGATCAAACCCAGGACCTCATGCATGCCAGACAAGCACCCTTCCAATCTGAGCTACAACTCCAGCTTACCTGAGGTATTTATCTCTGTGTAACAAGAACTGTCAGCAGCTTCCAAGTGTTCTCTTCATTCAAGCAGTAGGTTACCTCAGATGCCATGTGTGACTAGGATCAAATAAAGCAGGGAAAGAGAGCGAGCCATATAACTCAGTTTCAAAAGAACTGCTAGTATAATTTGACTGGAAGTTGCAGCCTCAATATTTCATTGTGTCCCTTCAAAGTTACTGCTTATGAAGGTCTAACTACAGCATTGTTCTGACATAGAAAGGAGCAGGCATGTGCAAGGAGAGGTTGGGGGCAGGTCTCGCATTCCAAGCTCCAACTTATTAGGGAAAGCATCCATGGCAGGGAGCTGACAGCTTCTGTTCTTGGTTTACAGTCTGAGCATCTCTGATTATGACATCAGGGGCTTTTGTAATGTCCCTGTGTGGTCCACACATCAGGCATGAGATCTCCTAGTCCCTTGAGAGTTATACAAGGTGTCCAGAATCAGCCCATATGACATTAGTGACAGAGCAGCTTTTGTTCTTAAGAATCAATGGGAGAAGTTAGGTTGCAGGAAGATAGAATACACCATTTAGTCCAGTACAAAGGTGATGTCTTACTTAAGGTTTCTATTGCTGTGAGGAGACACCATGACCACAGCAACCCTTATAAAGGAAAACATTTCATTGGGGCTCGATTACAGTTTCAGAAGTTTAGTTTATTATTGTCATAGTGGACATGGTGATAGAGAAGAATCTGAGAGTTCTACACTTTATCCAAAAGCAGCAGAAGTGGCTGAGTCACACTGGGCATAGCTTGAGCATAGGAGACCTCAAACCTTTCCTGCACAGTGACATACTTCCTCTAAGAAAGCCATACCTACTCCAGCAAGGCCACACCTCCTAATAGTGCCATTCCCTACGAGCCTATGAAGACCATTGTTGTTAAAACTCCCCCATTTCAATCACTAGCTCCCATAGACTTATAGCTGTATTACAATGCAAAGTGCATTTAGCATAGCTTTAAAAGTTCCCACAGTCTATAATTGTACCAACATTGTTTAAAAATCCAAAGTTCAGAGTCTCTTCTGAGATTCATGCTATCTCTTGACTATAATCCTCTGTAAAATCAAAATATAAAAGCAGATCACATACTTCCAACACATAATGGCCCAGGATATACATTTCTGTTCCAAAATGGAGAAAAGAAAGCATAGTGAGGAAATACTAGGCCAAAGCAAGATCAAAAACCAAACTCTGCACCAACACATCTGATATCAAAATGCTCTTCAGCTCTCTAACTCCTTTCAGCTTTGTTCACTGAGACTCACTTCTCTCTCTTGGGCTGGTTCCTCTCCCTGGTAGCAGCAATCCTCAGCATATATCCAAAGGCTCTGGCATCTCCAACATCCTGGGGTCTCCAGGGTGAATCCAGGCTTCACCTTCATAGCTTGACACAATGGCCTCTCTAGGCCCCCAGACAGGGCCACCCTTGACACATGCCTGGCCTCAGCAGCTTACCCTAGTCAAGGAGAACAACTCAGTAACCCCTTTCTTCTATGCCTGACTCTAAAGCCAGAACTGTGTGGCCAAAGCTGTCAAGTTCTGCTGCTTGCTGGGGCTGGAACATGGCCCCTTGTTCAATTAAATCTTTACCGCTTTCTGGTTTTGATGGTTTCCTTCACTGTCTAAGCTTTGCTGTCCTGGAACTTTCTCTGTAGATCTGGCTTACCTCAAACTTCGAAATCTGTCAGCCTCTGCCTTCTGAATGCTGGGATTAAAGGTGTGCACCACCACACTTGGTCTTAAACTTTTCTTTAATTCCTTTTGACAAATTGAAAGCTAATCTGGGTGGGGTCTTTCCCTGAGGTTACCATTCCCTTTATTTTATTTAACATCTGGCTTTCTTTAATCTTTTTGTCTCCTTGAACATAGGAGTGCCCCTTTTTCCTCAAAACATGCATTTTGTATTTTTCCTTGCTCAGCTTTCTCCTTTTCATTACAGCTGTTCATAGGAGTGAACACTAATAACTAACCACACAACAGAGTCAATACTAGGCTGTTTTGAGATTTCCTCTCCCAATGGAATTAATCTGAAACTCTTTAATTTAGCCTCAGGCAGCTTTTTTGAACAAGGACAGAAAGCTGTCACATTCTTCACCAAATTATCTAGGTAGGCCTCTATTCTAGAACAGTATCTAGGACATACACTATGAAACCTCATATGTAACCTCTTGAGCCAGGTCCCCAGAGTTCAAATCACCCTCAGCACCACTGTCTTTGATGTTCCTAGTAGGACAGCCCATTAAGTCCCATCTAAAATATTAAACTGCTTTTCTAATCCAAAGTCCAAATTTCTCCAAATGAAAGCATAGTCAGGTCTACCACAGCAATACCCCACTCCTGGTAACAACTTTTTTTTCTTTGTTAAAGTTTCTGTTGCTGTGAAAAGACACCATGACCACAGCAACCCTTATAAAGAAACACATTTAATTGAGGCTGGCTTACAGTTTTAGAGGTTTAATCCATTATTGCCATGGTGCTGTGTAGGCAGATATGGTGCTGGAGAAGAATCTGAGAATTCTGCATCTTGATCTGAAGACAGCAGAAGTGATTGTGAGCCATACCAGACATAATTTGAACATATGTGACTTCAAACCCTTCCCACACAGTGACACACTTCCTCCAACAAGGCCATACCTACCCCAGCAAGGCCACACCTCCTAATAGTGCCACTTCCTATGAACCTATGGAGGCCATTTTTATTCAAATCATTACAGGTATATAATAATACTAATAATTTAAAATCTTAAAACCAATAAGTAGATGGAGATGTAGCTTAATAGAGAAATATTTCATCAGTATGCCCAAGGCCATGGGCTCCATCCCTAATATACACTGGAGACATGGCTCAGTGTTTAAGTGAGCTTGTTGGGCAATCATGAGGACTATTGTTTAAATATTGACACCTAAGTATCAAGAGGGCATCCTACAAGCAACTCTATCTAGAAGAAATAAGACATCCACTTCTGTGCATAGGTATATCTGAAAGGAATAGAAACTTTTTGAGACCCCTAGCAGATAGAATGGAGCCTAAGACCCCTAGCAGATAAAGTGGAACCAGGCCAGCTATGCTCCAGGAACTTAGCTGACCACAAAAAGGCAGAACCAAGAATGCAGCTCATCTGGTTCACGAGCTCTAGGTTCCTCTGGAAAAGCAGCAAGCTTTCTTAACCACTAAGGCATGTCTCCAGCCCCATGAATTTTTCCTCAGGGGTTTGAAACAATCATAATAGGACCACAGGGTGTTATGAAGCCAAATCAAAGAGTCAACAGACTTCAGGAGCAGAGCAGACACAGGAAAAGTGTCTGTCTATAGACAGATCTCAAATCTTTTAAATTTCTTTTCGGTTTTCAGACACACCAGAAGAGGGCAGCTGATCCCATTACAGATGGTTGTGAGCCACCATGTGGTTTCTGGGAATTGAACTCAGGACCTCTGGAAGAGCAACCAGTGCGCTTAACCATTGAGCCATCTCTCCAGCCCCCAGATTTCAACTCTTATCAGTGATAAGTAATCAAAAAGCTAATAAAACCACAAAGCACAAGAAACAATTATCTTCATTTCCTAGGCTTGCCACCGAAAAGACAAAATACTTTCACTATTTCCTTCTGAGAACAATCAATACTCTAAGAAAATCTTGCTGTTTTCATAGCATAAAACACAGTCTAATTTTGTATTAGCATTCTTTTGATATTAATGCTCAATTTTTAAAATAACTTATAATTCTCTTCTAATTTTAGATGTTTTTGACACATGTAAATTTCCTTTTCACGATTCTTCCATGAACCTTCTACAATGCTGTGATACATCTTAGGATATCTGTCCTGTACTTTCTCTTTTTCTTGAGTCTTGATTACATTGATTAATTACTTAGTAACTGTCTTACTATAACAAAATATCTGAGGTTCTATACTTTGTGAAGAAAGGACATTTATCTAGCTTCTAGTTACATGGGCTGAAAGTCCAAGCCTGGATAGAACTATCTCTTCATCCTCCATGAGTGTCATGGACGATAGAATTCCTAAGAGAGTGGAAGGTAACATAGGAAGCCAGAGAGAGGAAAGAGGCCACACTCACTCTTAATATAGCAACTTGATCTTACTAAAACTAACTCAGTCTTCAAGAACAGTACATAGGCTCTTCCAATGGAAGTAACCTATGATTTAATTTCCTGGAATTATTTCTCACTCTGACTTTTTCTGCTTTTAGACAGGATCTCACTATATAGCCCTAGCTTGCCTGGATCACCATGGAGACAGGCTAGCTTCAAACTCACAGCAATCCTCCTGTTGCTGTCTTCTGAGTGCTGAGATTACAAGTATGTGCCACCCTACCCCACCTAGGTCTTACTCTTTAAATCTCCATCACACACTGTCATACTGGGGATCAAGTTTCTACCATATAAACCAAAGAACAAGACTGTAGGCAGCCAGGCATGGTGGTACATGCCTATAATCCTAACACTTGGGGAGAGCTGAGGCAGAAGGATCATAAGTTCAAGACCAGGCTGGCTTCTATAGTGACCTCAACTTCAAAAGGCAAAATCAAGAGGCTGGAAGATAGCTCAGTGATTTAGAATACTTGCTGCTCTTATAGATTTCAATCCCCGGCACCTACAGAGTGGCTTATAACCATCCTTAACTCCACTTCCAGGAGCTCTGACACCCTCTTCTGACCTCCTAAGGAACTAGGCATTCACATGGTGTTAGCAAACCACTCATACACATAAATAACTGTTTTAAATAATGCTAAAGTAAATATAATTACTTTATGTTTACTTTAAATATAAATTTACTTAAAATATAATTCAGCAATTAATGTTTCATTATTATTTACCTTTTAAACATGATCTACATACATATTTCATGAGTACCCTTTAGTTACTATAAATGAGCAAAACTTCATAATCTAGTTTGTAAAGAAACATGGGGAACTTTTGCTCATGTTTTAACAATTACTCAAGAAATTTTTCCGTGGTCTTCAGAAGCAATAGACATCCTCTCAAGTTATTTTCCTTGTAACCATTTTTACAGCTTAATGGGTTCACCAAAGCAAGGACCCAGACTTGTTACAGGCTCTCTCTCTCTCTCTCTCTCTCCCCCTCTCTCTCTCTCTTTGTGTGTGTGTGTGTGTGTGTGTGTGTGTGTGTGTGTGTGTGTGTGTATTGTTGGTAGTGGTGTTGTAAAGAAAGAACCCAGACTTGTAATATACTCTGTATGTGTGTGGGCATGCATGTGTGTGTTGTTGTTGCTGCTTTTGTTGTTCTGGTTGATAACTTTAGACTGTGCTTCATTAAATAAACAATTTTAAAGTAGTCTTATTTACCAAAGACTTGTCCAAGTCATGTGACCTGGAAAGGAATTTTTTCTAGCAGTTTTAAAAATGTTGATTTATAACTAAGCCAGTATGAATTAAGCTTCTTGGTGGTATTTGGTTTTCATCTTTTGTTTTTTTGTTTTTTTGTTTGTTTGTTTGTTTTGTTTTACTTGTTTTCAGACAAGAGTTTGTCATGTATCTTTTGCTGGCCTGGAACTCACTATGTAGACCAGGATGGTCTCAAAGTTTAGAGATTCACCTGCCTCTGCCTCTGGAGTGTGAGAATAGAAGGCATGCACCACCCTGCCTCACTGGCTCTTGCCAATATTTAAGATGGCTTATTTGCTCAGTTTTAAAATTATAACTTTTATTTTTTAATTAATTAATTTTTTTATTTTATGTATGAATGCCCTGTCTGCATGTGTGCTTACATACTAGAAGAGGGCTTCAGATTGCATTATAGATGATTGTGAGCCACTGTGCTGGTTTGAATATGGTTGGCCCATTGGAAATGACACTATTATGAGGCGTGGCCTTGTTAGAGGAAGTTTGTCATTGTGAAGGCAGGGCTTTGAGGTCTCACATGTATCCTCAAGCTTTGCCCAGTAAAGATGCAAGTCTCCTCCAGGCTGCCTTGGGATCAAGATATAGAAGTCACAGCTTCTTCTCCAGCACCACATCTGCCTATATGCTGCCATGCTTCTTGCTATGATAATAATGGACTAAACCTCTGAAACTGTAAGTCAGTCCCAATTAAATGTTGTCCTTTATAAGAGTTGCTGAGGTCATGGTGCCTCTTCACAGCAATGAAACCCTAACTAAGACAGCCACCATATGTTTGCTGGGAACTGAACTCAGGAAGAGCAGCCAGTGCTCTTAAACAAAGAGCCATTTTCAATCCCCTTAAATGATAATTTTTAAAAAGTCATCTCAAAGAAAGAAAATGGACAGGAAGTCAGAGAATAGGGTTAGCAAGAGGTGGATTTGGTCAACTGAGAACTGTTACAGTATCCACCAAAAGGGAACAAACATATCTTATCCTGCATACAGCACTCAGTTAAATTGATGACTACAGACTGTGGGGCTGTGAGAGACAGATGGGTACCTGGTGGAGCATGCTTTGAACTCCAGAGACCCTCAGGGGAGGTAGGAGTTCAGCCTTGCTCCTGAGCCCCTTGCTCCTTTCACATAGCTATAACCCCTCCCACAGAGAGGTCTGTGGCCATTGGTCACATAGGACAATGCTCCTACCACAGGTAGAGGGCATGACTACAGGCCACAGATACTCAAGATAGATCTCCATATTAATGAGATACCTAAAGGCCAGTGGGTGTAGCCAATTAAACATTCCTTCCCAGACCCTCCTCCTTGCAAATGGTATTTAACCTCAGACCTGCCCTGAGAATACTGGGGTATAGCTTCATTCATTTTCCACCATAACAATAAATATCTTAAGACCACAGCCTATGACTATGGCCTATTTCTCTTCTTTGGAGCCTGCCATGGGGAACCGTAGAGAAGGTCTTCAACTGCTGAGCCGATGTCTAATGTCCCACTCTACACTTCCAGTGACAGAGGCCACCAACTCAAGCAAGTGAGCTGAGCCAGCAGGGCGGAGCCAGAGCTTCTCCCCCACTCTTCTTCGGGTCAATCCAGCTCATATGCCCCATCTTGGTCCTTCCACGGCCTCTCAGCAGCACCTGAGAGCTCAAGGGCCTGAGAACCAGTTGGTTCCCAGCTACTTCCTGGCTCTAGAAACCCCAACTCAAGAGCTCTAGCCCCCATGGGGCCCCAGACTGTGTTCCCTCACCCCTGAAGTGGAGTCCCGTGGCTTCTCATAGCCTGACATCCGCCCAGCACTGGCCTGGAGTGAACACAGTTAACTTCCCCAGCCTCTGACTCTCTGAGCTGCGGCCCTAGCCCCTTGGAGGCAGCAGATGAAGGACCCACAATTCAACCCAACAGGTCACACATGCTACAGCCCAACAACAGACTACCTTCAAAACCTTTTGGGAATGGTACATCACTCCAGGCATGGAGAGAAGCTCTAACATTGCAAACGCATAAAGTAATTCTTCAGTTATCTTACTGGTAAGTCCCAGAAGGACAAACAGCAAGTATTTTTGACAGCATTAAACTCTTCCTTCTCCTCTGATATTAGGTACATTTCAGTTTATGAGAGAACATTTAGATAGATGGATAGATAGATAGATAGATAGATAGATAGATAGATAGATAGATAGACATATAGATGATACCAAAACAAGGGGAAGTTTCTATTGTGTTCCAAATAGGAAGTATATTTAACAAGTGATTTGAGGCCAAAATTGATAGACTCCAAAGAGGAATCAGAAAGACTTCATGCATTTACCAACCCAAAGTTAATTCCAAAGAGTGAGGAGAAAGAAAGACTTGGTAATTTACATTATACTAACTGCAGATGGGGCACCACCAACATATCTCTCTGGCCATTTATTTTTTTTTTAAAGTAGCATGCAAAGTATTGGGCAGTGTTATAATATTTTCAAGCAGAATTTGTTCAGCTGAATCTCTACCCCGAACCTATCCACCTACCTGTCTCCTTTCTCCTTTCACCTCCCATGAATCCTTCTGCAAACCTCAGTTGTCCCCTTCCCCCATCTTGCTTTCTTTCTCTGTTAGTGATAAAATACCCTGCAAACACAACTTAATTGAGGAAAGGCTTCTCTTGGCTCACCAGATTATAGTCCATCACTGGAGTCACAGGAGCTTAAGGGACCTGCTTATCCTCTACCGGGGCAGAGAACAGCAAATGCGTCAAATGCATGCGTACAAAAGCTCTGCTTACTCTCTCTGCTCATACATGCTAGGAGTATGTCCACCATCAAACTATATCTCTGGCTTTCAGGACTGTCCCGCCCCGCCCCACTCCCTCATTATCCAAGAACGAGTCTTTCAATTTCTGTCTGACCAAGTCAAATACCGGAGGCCTCCTTTACCTAAGATCTCAAAGAAGATGTCTATGAAGAGGATGGACTCCCACCACTGTGACCTCCCAAGCCTGGAACACACGCTGAGCAGCTGGAGCCACTTTGTGCAACCAGAGTTGTAGAACCTCAGCTTCCTGGTAGTGTCTCAGGTACTCTAAAGCCAATGGTCAAGAGCCTTCTCAAAAGACAAACTGGTCCTGAATTCCACTTCAGAAAACCAGACACTTCAATGCAACAGAGCAGAGTCAGGACAGGAGACACTTGCCTCCCACCCTTGAAGCTTTTGTCAAGAAACAGGAGGCCTCAGAAGGTAAGAATCCCCTGTTACATTCTTAGTCAGAGCTTCATGGTGTTGCCCTTCTGGTCACTTTGTCAACTGTCAGGTCATCAGAAGACAAATTAAAATCAATGTAAAGGTCTCCATCGATCTTATCTACAATTCTTGAGTCAGGCAACATCTTGTCCCATTGGCTCCAGTGAGATTCTAATGAGCTGGACAGAGGAGATGTCTTCATTAAAAGGGAAGACTGAGGAATGCAGAACCAGCAAAGGCAGCTGGTTGTTTGGTTGTTTCCAAAGTGCCCATCCTTTTGCCAAGGCTAAATCACAGGGTTGGGTTGGGGAGGAGTCATGGATGAGGTGCTGAGACCTCATCGCCTGCAAGCAGAGGGAAGCACCTGGCCACACTTATGTAAGAATCTGGCTCTTACCACTCACTTTCCTGATTTCTCCCAAACTCAAATTAACAGTGTGGTTCCATCTCTGTGGCTGGAACTTCAACATAAGGACTCCTGTGTCTGTTTACCCAGCTGGCTCTAGCGCGGAAGCTCCATCCAACCTGTGGCTTCTATAGAGCCTACATGAGTGTTTTCCCGGGAGAAATTAAAGCATGCAGATTTCTAAGGCTTATTTTTGTCATTTTAAACCATGTCTGTGTGTGTGTGTCTGAGTCAGTGCCATGGAGGCTAGAGGTGTCGGATTCCCCAAGGCCTGGAGTTACAGGTGGGTGCAAGCTTCCTGACTTGGGTGCTAGGATAGGAAGTACACCAGTGGTTGCCTGTAGGGATGGCAGGCAAGAGAGGACACAAGGGGACAGAGAGAAGAACAAGTTATAAAGCACAAAAGAAACGTTTCAGGGGTGATGGGTATTTTTATTATTATTATTTAACAATGGAGATAATCTTAAAGGTAGATATGTCAAAGTTTCCCAAATGGTACATGTTGGTACACGCGGCTTGATGTATGGCAAGTATACACCAATAAAGCTGTCAGGAAGGTGTGTTTACAAAAGTGACATGTGTTACTGGGTCTGCCACAGTGACAGACTTCTAACGCAATCTGTGTGTACCTTCTGAAACTGAGTGAACTGCATTCGGATCTCGCAAAGATTTGCCTGTCGCCCTCATTAAATGCTGTACTTAAAATGAGCGTGTTTGTTTGTACTCAGACTGCATAACTAGCTCTTAAATGTTAGTGTCTAATCGATAGCTATTAAAATCTGTGGCTATTAAAGTCTCTCACTCTGTGCTGGTTTAGGGTTGGGTTTGCAGTGTTGACATTGAACCCAGGGCCCTGCACATGTTTGGCAAGCAGCCTATACAGAGCCGTGCTCCCAGTACCCGCCTGCACTGTGCTTCAGGCGTCTGTCACCTATGAGATGCTTCCTGAGTCACTCACTATAGAAGGTTCTAGTAATCTAAGTGACTCAACTAAGCTTCAGGCAAAATGAGGAGGCATGGACAAGGAGTCGGGGCAAAGGCAAGCAGGACTGAAGTATTGAGACCTCATCGCCCTGTAAACGCGTTCCTAGTTCACCATAAAGTTCTCAGAGGCCAGAAACCAGTCACCTAACACGTGACACCTTGACCGCTCAAAAAAATGACAAACTGAAGTGTGACAGAAAATTTAGATAATTTGTCCTTAGATCAGATGACACATGAGTGGAATTGTTTCCCTGGACTAAGTAAGTGGCTTAAGAACAAATAGCACATGTTTGTTCTCAAAATTCTCAGTCCCAGATGAGCATCACACAGCTCAAACCAACCAACGGGTCAGCGACTCCGCCTCTTGGAGGCTCCAGGGAAGAATTCATTCTTGACTTCTTCAAATGTCCACAACCTGCCAGCATTCTTTGGCTGGTGGCCATGTCATTCCAATTTCTGTATTCATTGTCAGCCAGACTTCTGCTCTCCCCTGACCCTCCTGTCTCACTCTTATGAAAAATTTTGTGATTGCATAAATCACAAACCCTAAAGAATTCAGGGTTATCTCCTCATCTCAAATCCTATGCCCCTTCTAATCACATGCAGTTTACTTGACCCCCAAAAGTAATACATTCACAGTTCCTGGAGATCTGAACAAATATATATTTTTATATTTTTAAATTTTTTATTGGTTCTTTGTGAATTTCACATCACACACTCCAATCCTACTTATCTCTCTCCCTTCACACCCACCCTGCCCTCCCGGGCCTGTGTGGTGCTAGACTGGTGGTCATCTCAGTCTAGCTTCCTGTCCGGGTCCTGTGGCACAGTTCTGGTGGTCGTCTCAGGCCTGCTTTTTTTCCAGGAACGTCATTCAAATGTCCGTAAGTCAGAACACTGAGCACAGACACAGCCTCTCTCATCTCTGCCACCTACTGACGTACATGTGACATAGCAGCCACACTTGCAATGCCTCTAGGGGCAGGCTGAACACATTTATTTGAGGGGAGACTTTAGGGACAAGAAGAAATTTTCCTTTGGCCTGATGATGATTGGAGAAATTGACAATAGATATTAAATCAATATCTTATGGGAGAAAGGAATACATTTATTTAATGTACATATATGTACATTTTTACATATAAAGTAAGGGAACCCCAAGAATGTTCAATTGATTAAAGCTCAAATACAGGGGTGGGTGTGGGGGTGTCATCAGACAATTTCCAAAGATTTGTAGAGAATTTCTACGAAAAACGACTAAACCCAAAGAGAAGACAATGACCTGAGGCAAAGTTCCTTTGGGTTCTGGCAAAGATGACAAAATGACAGGTAAGGTGGTCAAGGGTAAAGTTTGAACTTCATTCAAAACCCGCCATCTTGCTGTGGAAAGCAAGTTTCCCAAGTGACTTCCTGGAGCTGCTATAAGAAGAACAGGTATGAAATTTGATCTGACTGGCAGATGCTTTCGTCTTTTTTTCCTGATCATGTGGTGAGATTTCTAGAGTCAGGGCACAGGCATTACCTTTGTGTAACTGTGGCCAGAACATCAGACAGAAACAACTGAAGAGAGGGAAGGCTCAACTTGGCACACTGCATCAGACACACAGTCCATCACGGTGTGGAAGGCACGGTGGAGCTCATGATGACAGAATCTGTTCACATCATGGTGGACCAAGAAACTGAAAGTGGCCAGAACTAAGGGCCAGCTTCTAACTTCAAAAGCCCGCCCTAGTGAGCTAACCTACCCGTGAGTGAGGTCTCACTTCCCAAAGGCTCCAGGGCCAGAAGCTGAGGAACAAGCCGGGGGCTGTGGAATAACAGTTTAAGATGCAAGTGGGATCACTGATTGCATTTCTTTTGGGAGGCGTCTCCTCAGTCAGATGACAAACCTTCCCTGGGAAGGAAAGAGGAGTTGTCTTTGCTTCGAGACAGCACCTCAGACCTTCCTATTTCCTTTGATTCAGAAGTATTGATACTTTGGAGTATCAGTTCCATGCACAGTTACTGATCAGGGCCTGTCTTATCAACCCGCAGTATGACAATTACAGAAAGAGATTTGCAGAAGGCAGTTTATTCATGAATCGAGCAATACTGAAGATGCAGGCGCTTCAAGATTCTAATCCACCATCCATAGTCTAGGGCTCAGAGAAGTTGGATGTGGCAACAGAGAAAGGCAGGCACCCTTAGTGACAACCACCCACATCACATCCAGGTCCTCTAGAACCCTTTCCCAGCATGCAGAGGCATCCCAGTCTTTCTGTCACACACCAAGCATTCCCAACAGTCTTCCAAGCTACCACTTTAACCTTTGGAACATGTGCTCGATGACCTTGAACCAGGCACACCTCAAAGCGTATCCAGCTAAAGCGTATCCAACTCCTCTCCTTCTTGAACTACGACCTTAACCTGAGCATGTTCGGGAATGTGCTCCTTAATTGAGCATGCTCAGACATGTACTTGCCCCCTGAAGTGCTTTCCTATATAAACATAATAGGTCTCCAAATAAAATCCCTAGGCTTCCTTTGTTCCAGGAAGGCATTGCCATGGAAATAACTCCCTGGCTCTCTTTATCTGCCACAGGTAGCAAACCTTTCTCCACTCTTTTTTTTTTTTTTTTTTTTTTTTGGCTCAGCTTGATTTGTTTATCTGGGGCTTTGCACTCACCAGGATGTAAATCCATCGTGTTTTGTTACAGTCTGAGAAAGAGAACGGGGACTGGGGAAGGAAAAGCAAAGAAATAGATGGCATGCACACACACACACACACACAGCCAAGAGTCGTGGATTTTCATAGGGTAAAAGTTGAGTGTAATGATGTCAGCACGGTGCATAGACTGAGGCATTGGATGCTCTAAAGGAGTAGTCTGGAGCCCTCTGAAGTCGAACGGATCCTTGTATGGTCCCAAAGGAAAGGCTGGAGGTTTCAATGGGTTTGAGTGACCTCGGGGCTCCTGAGAAAGAGCATAGACAACCATTATATATACCCCAGGTGACATGGACAGCAAGGCTGTGGACACACAGCTGCGAGGCCTCTAAGATGGTGATAAACAAGAATGAAGCTAGAGAGGTCGTTGGGATTCTCCATTACTCTGTGTACCACACCCACCTTGCTTGATGAGACCACTTCGATTGCTGATCAGCTGTCAAGCTAACTTCCCTCGCTCTCCTGGTCAGTTCTCATTGCAGCTGGACCTTAGGAATTGCCCCAGGCCACTTTGCTCTCTCCCCTGTCTTCCTAGTAGCTGCCCTTTGCTGGACAGCTCCTCTCCGCGCTTCCAAATCTACTGAAATTCCTACCTTCTAATTTACACCATCTCTCCTCTGTGCAGCCTTTGCTCATCTGTGGGTACGGAGTGCTCCCCATTCCCTGGAATGCCAGAGGGTTAGGAAATGGCATTCAACCTGGGAGTGGTGTTACAATTTGAAATGTCCTCCCCTCCGTAGGGCTACTGTTTGAGGACTTGGTTTGCAGCTGGTGGTGTTGCTGCTGTTTGGGAAGGGTTGCCGAGCCTTTAGTAAGTGTGAAGATTGACTAGAGGATAATGGGTCACTGCTGGGTGGGCCTTGAGGTTTTATGGTTCAACCCCACTTCCTGTCCCCATATCTACTTCCTGGTCTGTTGAGATATGAAGAGTCTCAGCCACATGTTCCCATTGTCACAAAGTTGATCATGCCTTCCCATCTATGACAAGCTGCATCCCCTCAAACCACCCAACGGAATAAACCCCTCCGTCATTAATTACTTCCTGTCAGGCATTCGGTCCCAGCAAAGAGAAAAGTAACTAATTCAGTTGGTTTGTGAAAGCTTTCCAGGCTGGCTGGAATCATGCCTCGTTTGTCTGCGCAGTTCCCACAGTTCACACCGCAGAGCCCCCACACAGGGGCTTAGTGAGTGTTTATTCAATTCATGAGTGGATCAATGAGTGGAAACAAGGCAGTACCCAAGCGGCCATACTCTGCCTCCTAGTGCCATGGTACACTGGTCCTCCCAGTCCCTCAATCCCAGGGCCTGCCATATCTCACAGCAGAGGTGGCAGGATTACCTCGGAAACAATATTGACTTTCCTTGGACACCTGAGGCCAGGCTGAGCACGCTTGTTCAGACCTCTTCTAACTTAGAGCAGGGGCTGGACAGAGAGGATGGTGTACGCAAGGGAGAGTGGGAAACTCAGGCAGAAAGCACAAACATCGTTTATCAAAGATGCTCCGTCTAGTAATGTCTTGTCTCTGTCTGATTCAGGTTCCTCGATCAGTCTTGTTTTTCTATTTGAGGGCCTCCTGATGAGTCTGTCTTTAGCTAGAGACACAGCCAGCCACCCAGAATATATTCTTGGACTTGTCATTCATTATCTTGCAAAATCACTGGGGTCAGGAACCAATGACATGATACAGAGCCAGCAACTTTATTTTACTACAGGAAGAAGTCCCTATCATAAGTGAAACCACCTCCATCTTCATCCTTCAACATTAGTTGATACAAAGGAATGGATCCCTGTCATTGGTGATACCTCTGCCACTTTCATTGGCCAACAGTCATTGACCAGTGAGCCAAATGCAGCAGAGGAAACACTGGCTCATATACTCCAATCCCTGCACACAGATGCAGTTGTATGTGTGTGTGTGTGTGTGTGTGTGTGTGTGTGTGTGTGTGTACACGCGCGCGCGTGCACTCGTGAGTACATTTACATATGCATATAAAATAGTCCATGCACAAGTTCATAAATACTTTAACCAATTCATAGGATACCTCATTTTTTTTTAAGCAAACCCAAGTTTCCACTTCTTATCAATAAATCCACTGTTTGGCTTACTACCTCCTAAATGGGCAAAAAGCTTTCAGGTCAGAGGTTTATCATTTAAACGATAGGCAACGGATACTGAACACAGACTCCGAAAGCTCCTCCAAAGACTGAGTAGCATTAGAAACCAAGAAGTTGGGAATTGTCCTTAACCAAGTGTTTCGGATTTTGCTTTTGTCTGAGTAGTGATCTCTACCCTTCCTCATTTTCTACCTAACAGGACTTTATTTGGGCTTCTCAGGTATTTGGGACAAAGTCCTTCTCTTCAGCTGTTCGGCAGTAGCCATCAGCTTATTATGAACTAGAAGACTGGTCACAGTGAACAGCTGAGCAAGACAGTACAATCTGGACAAGCAGGTGATGCATTAAACAAATCCAGGACACCCTTCACACTGTGTCATGTACAGCTGCACACTTATGGTGACAATTTCCCAGCAGATGGCAGTGACAGGTCTTGAGGAAGAAATCCTCCTCTCTAATTTGTACCAGGCACCAGATGAGCTAGGACAGTTGGCTTGTCCAGAGTGTCAGCTTCACCTGGGTGATGTTTTCCATAGAGAAGCAGTACTGAGAACAAACACAGAAAGCTGGACTGTCTCAAGGTGTGCCTGTGTGACATTTCTACTGTGGTGGTCTAGGTTTGGGACAGACAAGTGTCTTGGGCCTGACAAAGCCAACAGAGTACATACGCATGCCATGTCCTCCATCCTTTGCAGAGACCATGTTCTAGGGTAGGAAAGCATGGGCTGAGCTTCTTTTCCAGGGCTGTGCCCCCGGAACTAAATGCAGTGGCACACACTACAAAGGAAATGAAGGATCTTTATGGGTAACTGAGTGAATTCTCCAGAGTCAAAAAGAAGCCCAGGAGGCTTTCTTATCATCGGGTGCATCCTCTGAGGGGTGGGGGTGGAGCATGGAGCGCCACTGTAGAGTGCAAAGACCGCTGACTGAATTTGAGGAAAAGATATGTCACCAGGAATTGGTCCCCAGAGAGCCCCTTTCTGAGGTAGCAAAGCTCTCTAATCACCATGTGCGCACATTCACTGTCATCGCCTGCTCAGTCCAGATGTCTGTCCCTCCTCTCAGCAAAGCCCATTTACTAAACATATTTGCAAGTCTAAAATGCAATCACTGACTTCCTCTTTAGAATATTAATACTCCAATAGGAACCCCCCAGAGCCAGGGAGCCCCTGCTGGATTCGCCTGCTGCCATCCTGCCTGGCCACACCCATACTACCCAGGAAGAGAGAGACATAGGTGATGCAGAAATCAAGACCAGAGACCCGAGCTTCAGCCAAGGACCAGTGTAAGACTTTCCTTAGCCAAAACCAGACTCAGGGAGAGATGTTGGGGGACTAGGGTCAGACTTCAAACTTGCGGGGGAGGGGGAGGAGATGCGAAGAGCTGCCTCATCCTACCTCCCTGCTCTGCCCCATACAATGAGTGCTCATGATGAGTTCTCTGGGTTTACTGGACAGTCTAGTTCACTGAGAAACGCAAAGTCACGAGTGTCACCTTTTGACCTTGCAACACAACATCCTTCTACAAATTTCACTTTGGAGAATTGTACATTGGACTTACCAAAACAAAATCAATCTCTCTCTCTCTCTCTCTTTCTCTCTCTCTCTCTCTCTGTGACATTATTATTATTATTCATAATTCATAAACATTATTATTCATAATGTTTCAGGTAAATTATGATTTTTGTCTTGGGCTGCTGTCATAGCCATCTTGGTGACTGGAACAATATTGAATTAAGTGGCCAAGGCAGGGCTCATTCCTTATTTTAACCCAAACCAGCTCCTTCATGCTCCCAGCAGCAAGAGTTTATTGGGAAATTACCATAGACCAGGCACTGTGCTAGGAACGTGCAAGCACAGAAAACAAGCAGGGAGTCTCACCCTGTGGAGCTCACAGTCAGTGTAGATTATGTCGTTGTACAGGCTTTATACACTAGCAGGCGTCAAAGGATCCCTGGGAGATCGCTGGTGCTCACTCATGTGTCTTCAGTGATGTGTTTCCAGAGACGAATAGCTCCTGAGGCTCTGGTCTCGTCAGTACACTTGTAATATGATGTCATTTTGGGGAAGTATCTAAAGACAGGAGGTGGGGACTCGCTGGGGGCGGGGGGGAAGTAGGACACTGGAAATCACTGGAAAGTGTGTTCTTGCAGGTTGGATCTTCTTGTGTCCCCTCTCTTTGATTCCTCATCACCTTGACCTTCTTGCCAGAATGGGCAGAGAGCTGAGTGTTCTGCTGTTCCATCGCTGACAGCCAATACCAGGTGAGTCCCGGAGGAGTCGTCAGCCAAGTCAAGAGTTGAAGGACAAGCATGAGTTATCAGGCAGAGGAAACGGCATGTGCAAAGGTCCGGAGGTCACAGAAAGCACAGCCCTCTTACCAACTCAACACTCAGTCTGGCCAGAGTTGTGAACAAAACAATGGCAAGAGGAGGAAGAAGGGACCCCCCCCCCACTGTGACGGTTTGTATATGCTCAGCCCAGGGAGTGGCATGATTAGAAGGTATGGCCTTGTTGGAATAGGTGTGTCACTGTGGGTGTGGCCTATAAAACCCGTGTCCTAGCTGCCTGCCAGTATTCTGCTAGCAGCCTTCAGATGAAGATGTAGAACTCTCAGCTCCTCCTGCACCATGCCTGCCTGGATATTGCCATGCATCCACCTTGATGATAATAGACTGACCCTCTGAACCTGTAAGCCAGCCCCAATTAAATGTTGTGCTTATAAGAGTTGCCTTGGTCATGGTGTCTGTCCACAGCAGTAAAACACTAACTAAGACCCCACCATCAAGCTCTGTCTTGGCTCACTGTACCTGGCCTGGGATAGGGTGATGGGCAGTGACGATACAGTTTGGAAAATATGTAAGGTTAAGCACACAGAGACCAGGAGGAGACTGGACATACTAGTTCTGAGCACTGAAAGTGAATTCCTTCCTATTCTGCTTTTTATTATGTAGTAGACACACTTGGGCATTAATGAATGTTAAAAAAACCACCCCTGAGGTATTTTATACTTCAAAGGGGACTTGTGTGTCCAGTTTCTTGTATGTTGTATGATTCCTTCCCCCCTGTTGGGGATTGAACCTGGGGAGTCTCATGCATGTTAGTCAAGTGCCTAACCATTGGGCTACCTCCCCACCAGCTGTCATTTACTTGCACAGTTCTATGGGAAATTCCAGGTCAGCTAGGCAAGTAAGAACAGCCTCCACCTTCCAGCTGAGGAGACCAGAGCACAGACACTCACCAGCAGCTACATGATAACACGGTGTCATGGAGAACTTTCTATTACCCTGATGGGAAACCTTTTATGTAGCTTTAAAAAAAAAATCACCAAGCTGGGCGGTGGTGGTGCACACCTTTAATCCCAGCACTTGGGAGGCAGAGGCAGGCGGATTTCTGACTTCGAGGCCAGCCTGGTCTACAGAGTGAGTTCCAGGACAGCCAGGGCTACACAGAGAAACCCTGTCTCAACCCCCCCCCCAAAAAAAATATCACCAAAATCAGACTTCCAAGCATTTTCTAGGCTTCCAGGCATTACAAAAACACTAAGTAAGTTTAGGAAGGCTTTTCAGTGGGCAAAGGCACTATTTGCATGCTTGTCTTTAATCCTTTCACTCTGTCCAGAGAATAGCCACCCCAAGACATCAAGGGCTTGTTCAGTACCCCACCCCTCATACGGTGGTCATATAACATAAGGCAGTCCTAGGAGCAACCCTGCTCAGAGCTGAGGGAATCCTACAGAAAGCCCTGCAGTGGATAAAACAGGGAGGACCTGATGTCAGTGAGGTGGGGACATAATCCAAGCCAAGTCATTAGCAGTACACACAGATGGCAAGGATTCCAACCCCTGTACTGTTTCCCCATTCCTCCCATATAGCTGGGTCCCATGCCATCTGAGGGGGAGTAATTACAGGATCACCCCTTGGGCCAGCAGCTCCTTGCCAGCCTCTGCATGCTGTCCCCAGCCTGCTTGTGGGACCCTGTACTTCCCCACTGTATCAGGCTAGGAGCCCACTCTCTCTGGCTTGCCGCTTAAGCAGGGAAATAAATATTCCCACTTCAAACAGCAGCGATTTCAGGGCCTTCTGTCTGAGAACAACTGTGCCCTTCACCAGATCCTCAGCATCCTTCTAGAATTATTCTTCCTAGGGAAGAGGACGAGACAGGGGACTGGGAAACAGCCTAGAGATGAACATTATTCTTTTCTTTAAGGGGATCTTTGTTACTGTTATTTCCATCTTCCTCCTCTCTGGTGAGAGCCCCCACCGAGCTGCAAGAGGCTCGGTGCCATGGAGACAATTGTGTTATCAAAGAGAGAGGATTATGGCTCCAGTGGGGAGGGAGCACCGAAGGAGGGAGCAGCAACTGACAAGAGGAGATGACAAGTCACTTAGGCCTGGTGGCAGGCTGTGAGATGCAGAGGCAGGTCTTGTCACTTCTGAAGGATTGCCCATGTCACTGGAGACATGCTCTTTCAAAAGGAGACATCCCCCTGAAATGGGGAGACTGGAATCACAGCAGCTACTGCAGGGGGAAGGACAGGGGCAAGACCAAGTAACTCATGGAAGGTGTTCCCTGATCCAGGCAACTGCATCCCTGGCAGTAGACAAGAAGGCGACTCTAGTATCTTGGGAGACTCTGGAGTAAAAAAAGTTTGGACACATTATGAAACCATTTTGTGCCCAACATAAGTGATTTGTCAGCAAAGTAGTAGACACGCCCTTCCCCAGTCATCATCCTCAGCCGATAATGCACACAGAAGCCCTGCATCCATGCCTGGCTTCTGAGGGACTGTGAGCGGTAGGGACTGATTAGGCTCCAAGACACTCAAGAGAACTGGCCACAGGAAGAAGCCAAAGGAAAGAAAAGAAACACTCTGCTTTCTTTCTTTGGATGTCAGCTTCCTCCAAACGCTGGACTACCTTACACACTAGGCTCTCTAGGGTGCCTGCATCAGAGGCAATATGGCTGCCTCTCACCAAAGTTTTGGCACCTGCTTTTCCGCCCAGCAACAGGAAGTAGTTCCCCTGGCAGCCATATCCCTTAGCCCAGAAATAACCTGGGACATGTGGGTTACTGAAGTCAGAGAGAAAAGCGGCCTGGTGCCTTCAGAGCAGCTGGTACATCTTTGAGAACTCTCTGCCACTCTTCAATCTTACCACACCCCAAAATAACCAGGGGAGACACATTTTCTGGGCTTTCCTGACACATCTAATGGATATCAGATGGGAACGGCCGCATAGCAAATAGGAAGCTAATCTATCCCCTCATTCAGCCAAATGGAAGCATCAGGACACCCGCTGCTGAGCCTCTAGCTTCTGGCGGGGGACACAGAGAAGGAAAATGGAAACAGATTACAGTCAGTCTGATACCCAAACAACAAATAGGTATCCCAGAGAGAAATTTGTTTCATTGATGTTCGGGAAGAGAGCCACTGATTTCTTTGTCAGCTCTGCCTTGCCGCTTTAATTGAGGAAGTGCTAGTTACAAAGCAAGAGGGAGAATACAATGAAAGCGGAGACCCAGGAGCTGGCACGGGGCTGGCACGGGGCTGGCACGGGGCTGGCACGGGGCTGCTCGCTTTCGCACGCTTGTGCACACACTGCGATGGACTCCTCTATTGGCCACTCAGCGTCTACTGAAATGAGTCACTGATGCACACGGTTCATATCCAGGGGTTGACAGATGTTCTAAGCCTCCCAGACAGATAAGTGCAAGGAACTACTCAGCCATTGGGGTCAAGCTTCAGGTTGGAGCCAGGAGGTATCAGGTGTCTATAAGGGGAATTAAGAACAGTCCTAAGGAGCATGGGTACCACCCTCCATCACCCTATATTCTTCAACCACCACTGCTACCTCCTCTCCTTCCTCTGTGCCAGTGGTGGGGTGCAGGCCTCAAGAATGCTTGCAAACATCCCACTTTAGGGCGAAGGATACAGCTCAGGTAGAGTACTTGCCTAGTGTGCTGGAAGCCACGAGTTAAAACCCCAGCACTCCCTACCTTTTGGGCTCGGTGTGGTGAACTGAAACTCCAACACTTAGGGTATAGAAATGGAAGGATCAGAAGCTTGAGGCCATCCTCAAGCACATATCTAAATTTGAGGCTAGCCTGGGCTACATGAGACCCTGTTTAAAGGAGGAGGAAAGAATCTCATTTTGGATCCTAAAAATTCTGGAGAAGGTAGAGGCATCTTTGGCACCATCATCAGGACCACAGCGCACATCTGAAGACGCCAGATAGGAGGGGAGATTTTTGTGGTGCTATAAATATAGTTTATAGGCTTTAGTTTGCCTTTATGACAGACCTAATAAATAATTTACTAGTCAGTAAAAGATCAAAGGAACTGCCAGAACCGAAGCCTGAAACGCCAGAATCTCTAATGTTTCTGTGGAAGCTGCACTGATCTTATAGGCTTGGTGAGGCATATTTATAACTGTGAGCTTTTCCCTGGTCCCCAAAGGCAGAAAGTGTGTTCTGCTGTGATGAGGTGTTTTTGTTTGGAGACAAGGTCTCAAATATAGCTCAGGCTGGCCTTAAACTTTAAAACCTCCTGCCTCAGCCTCCCAGTGCCTGGAGTTACAAGTATGAATTCATATGCCCAGTCCAAAATAAAATAAGTAAAACAGTAGGGTAAAACCACACTGAAATAGATGTGTGTGTGTGTGTGTGTGTGTGTGTGTGTGTGTATCTGTGTCTGTGTCTGTGTCTGTGTCTGTGTATCTGTGCCTGTGTGTGTGTGTGTATCTGTGCTGTGTGTGTGTCTGTGCCTGTGTGTGTCTGTGTGTGTGTCTGTGTGTGTGTCTGTGTATCTGTGCTGTGTGTGTCTGTGCCTGTGTGTGTCTGTGTATCTGTGCTGTGTGTGTGTGTCTGTGTCTGTGTATCTGTGCCTGTGTGTGT
>JANHMN010000024.1:6799786-6817286 GCA_030674055.1 Rhabdomys pumilio | reverse complement strand
ACAAGTAAAGGTGCTTCCAGGTGGACATTCAGAGAAAGTTTCGTGGATGAAGGCACCTGAGATGTAACTGATTAATCTAGTACACTAAGAAGTGTACTTGAAGAATAAGCAGAGATTTGGTATGTAGATTTGGAGGGAAAATGGAGAAAAATAAGTAATCTGAAAGCTTGGACTGAGTTCACAGGAAGTAGAGCAGTTTAACTGGGGTGTGATGGTTATGAAGAGGTTACTAGGTGACAGATTTAGGAAAGTAAGACTTACAGAGAGCCATGTCTGGTGATCCATACCTGTAATCTCAACACTTGGGAGGCTGAGGCAGGAGGATCTCACATCTAAGACCAGCTCAAGCTTCATAATGAGGCTATTTTAATAAAAGATTTTGAAGTGTGACTTATGGGGTTTGCTTAGGCTACAATGGGGAGTTGTTGAAGGTTAGTGAGCAAGGAAAAGAAATGTCAACCTCATCTGCTCCTGGTCCCTGTTTTTGAGCACATATGATCATTTCTGGCAGATACCATTTGCAGCCCAGACTGATGCCAAGCTTGGCCTCTCAGGAAGCCCCAACCTGGCTGTGCCTCCTGTTCGCTCTCTGTGCCCAGCAAGCTCTCACACGGTGTCCTCTCTGGGCACTTGGCCTGGGTCAGCTTCTCTGCACTGGTCTCTCTAACTCCTGATTTATTGAACGCTCTCCATGGTGCTTAGGCAACATCTGTGGTTCCATTGCTGCTAGAATTCAATCATAACATACCCATCTCCAGGCCCAGAGAAAGAGGTTAATTTATGATTGTCTTAATTGTAAGTTTTTCAACTATAAATTTATTTTTAAATTTTGGCCTCTGCTGCAACTTACCTTTAATAGAATCTAGAATGAGCCGCTATTGGATTTAGCACAAAATTTTATTTTTAATTAGCCTGGACTTTGGAATTGGGTCCATTTGGATAGGAATCCTTCATCCAACACTTACTCGTTCCATGACCTTAGGCGGATCAATTGCCATTTCTCAGCCTCGATACACTCATCCACAAAATGTGAGCAATTACAGATTTGCACTTGGGTGTTGTGAGAATTAAATAAGATTAAACCATGTGGTACCTAGCCAAGTGGCAGTTGTTTTGAAGAATCCAACAACTACTCCATCTCATAGCCCCCTCTCCTGCTCTCGTCTACCTCTCTACCCTTGGGAGAAAGGGTACACTTTATGGTACTGTAAAATGGGTAGAAAAGACCCAGTATCTTGATTTTTCTCTTGCTGGGCCAAATGCCTGAAAGAAATCATTTAAATGAGGAAAGATTTATTGTGTCTCTGCTTTAGTCCAGGCCTCCTGCTGTGGGGAGGCAGAACATGGCAGAAGGGTGAGGTGAGACAACACTGCTCACTCCTTCGCAGCCAGGAAGCAGGGAAAGGAAGGGTCCAGCATGACAGAAACTCCCCCAAGAGCACACTAGTGGTCAACTTCCTCCAACTAGGCCCCACCTACCACAGTTCTACCTTTTCCCAACAGCCTACTCAAAATCTTCATCCATCCATGGATTAAAGCATCGTTTAGGTCACAGCTTGTGATCCAATCATCTCTAAAAATACCTTCACAGACACCACCAGAGAGGAGTTTTACTAAATCTCCTAGGCAACTCTCCATCCAATCAAGTTGACAATCTGTATTAACCATCCCACCGGCGTTCAAATTCTGACAGCTCTCTTATGGACAAGATGGCTGTCCTTGATGAGCTTTAGAGAGAAGAACCAACAGGAGATAGGTCTACACTATGTACATATTCATGAGAATTTACTATGGGAACTAGAGAATGCAGTGATGGATGCTGAGAGGTCCCATGACCTGTGTTCTGCAAGCTAGGGAACCCATATTGGCAGAAGCATTCAATCAAATTCAAAGATCTGAGAATTGAAGAGATGGTTGGAGCAATGAGTGAGAAGGGGCTGATGAATCTAGTCTGAAGGCCCCCAAGACAGGAATGCCAGCAACTGAGGAAATTTAAAGATGGCTTTCTCAGCTTAAAAGGATAATTTGCTATTCCTCCACTTTTTGATCATGTCTGAGCCACCGGTGGGTTAGGTGCTGTCCACACACATTGGTGAAAGCAATCTCCTTTACTTGATCTCCAGACTCAGATACGTGCAGAAATCACGCTTTATCAGAAATCTGGACATCAATTAGCCCAGTCAATTTGTTACATAAAACTAACCATCACGGGATAGAGGTCACTCAGAGCACCTACTGTTCTTACAGAGGACCTGAGTTCAATTCCCAGCACCCCCATCAAGTGGCTCAGAACTGTAACTCCATAGGTACCTGCACCCACATGGACATGTACCTACACACAGATATACACACATACACAGTGGTTTTTTTTAATTAATGTAATTTTAAAGTAAGTGTTATAAAGACCTATCGTGTGTGATTACTTGTGAGGTGAAGTGAGGAGGGCGTGTACTCTTTAGCACTGTGTCTCTTATAACAGAAGCTCAACCAAGACTGCCGAGCATTAGAGGCTCCCCACAGCCACGCTGGCCACTTTAAGAACTGTTAGGACTCAATCCCTTCCCCTTTGCTCCAGCTCTCCATGTTTTCCATCCTCTGCATGTTCTATTTGCCCAGGAGAAGGCACATTGAATGTTTGTTCACACTGCCACTCGACTATCTTAGAAGCTTGGTAGGATTCACATGACCCTCAAGCCAAGCAACCTCCTTAAGAAGAAGTTGTGTAGATTAAAAAGAAGGCACACAGGAAGAGCAAAGAACAGCACCCAGGCACAGCCCTCAAGAGAGTAGACAACCTAAGCATACAAAGTCTGTAGCGTGCCGAGGGTCTTTCTGAACTCTGGGACCCATACCCAACAGTCTCCCATGAACTCTATCTTTGACCCTTTTCCAAATTAATATTCACAGAGTGCACTGGAGTATTGATATTTTTATCTATGACACCAACAAATAAAATAGGCCCCTTGAAAACACATCTGAAAAGGAATCTTCTTTTCTTAGAAGATGCTGGGGACCTGGAGATCCAAGCAGGACAGAGGGCAAGGCCAGGCCAGCAGGCCCAGGCCCTGGGAGCCAAGTAAATCATTTCTCCTCCAGTCTTTGTTTTACTTGAAGCAAATCTCTTTCCCTTAATCAAAGCAGTTACTATTTCTGCTAACTCACCCTATAGACATTAACTGTCTGCCAAGCATGGCAGGGTCTCACAGAAAGTCAGTTCCCCACTAGAACAGGAATTCCCCAAGCAGTGGCCCCCAACAAGGAGCTGGAGTCATTTATCCTCCGTCTCTGTTCTCCCTGATGGTAGAGAGAATTGTGGATTTCAGTCTCAGAAACTTGGCTCTGAAGGGAAATAATTCTGTCTTCTTCAATTCCAGAGAAATGTCTTAGCTACAAAAAGGTCCCAAGTATTAAGACAATAACTTCTATGTGTGTGTGCAACTCATTGATCCCCTAGGTCACGTCATCTTAGAGTTGGAAAGATCTTGGGGACATGAGGTGGGAGTGGGGGATGAGTTGGACTTTTTTCATTTTACTGTGAGGAAATAAGGTTTGGAGTGTCTGAAACTGTTTCAAGGTCGGATGCATTTGGCTAAGGTCTCAGGTTCCCGCAGTCCCTTTTACAGCTCACAACAGGAGACTCGGCCTACGTTCTGGAAGCAAGCACATCACGGGGTAGTCACTGACTTCATCCCTTTCTCATTTTTGCAATTATTTAGCACTTGTTGTATGCAAGATAAGGTGCCTGTCACTTTCATGGCAGTGATTTCGAGGAGGATTGCCTGGCTGCGTGTTGGATCCTTGCCAGAACCATCCCCCCATAGCACTTGCTCAATAAATGCCAGTTTTTCACTACACCCCAAAAGTCGTATTGTGGAATGGAAATGGAACAAGACTGGAAGTCGGACTGTGGTTGTCAGCTTTTGTCTTTACCTCTTTAAGCCTCAGGATCGGTAATCTCTACCACTAAGAACTGCATTGCAGTTCAGTTAAAGGTTTGAAGTTATTCTATATGCAGGGCCTAGTGCCTATAGGAGACAGATGCTCAGCCAATCATAGTGGCTCCTGTCAGTTTGTCCACTGTTACTGATATCCTCACCAGTATTCGAGGATCTGAAAATCTCAGCAGTCAACACAGATGCATAAATAACCAAAAGTAAGGTGTATGGAAATTCTGGACACCAAAGCTAAGCACATTGATATGCTTGAAGGGTGACATGCTTGCAGAGCATGAACAGCCCTGGAGTCTGACCAGCACCAGCCCCCAGAGCCCATTAGGCTGTTCCTGAGCTCTCTGTATTAAAACCATTATCATGTCAATGAGTTCTGTGAATTGTTCTTTAGAAAAATGATGGATCAGGGCATGACTGGTGCATACCTATCATTCCAGCACTCGGGAAGCAGAGGCAGGATGTGGGAGCTCACGGGACCTCCCCAGTCTGCAGGCAAGTGAGACAGAAATACCAGAAGGCTGGTGGTAGGGTGTAGGATGGTCTACCTAAAGTCTGACACCTTGGCATGCTGAGTATTTTAGACTGAAGGAAACTGAGAAAACTATAGGAGCATGAAGTTCTCTCTGACCTCCCAATGTCTTGCTTCTGAAGAGGACCACAGGAAGTAGAACATCCTTCACCCTGTTCCTTCTTGGGCCTGAATTTATCACTGTTCTCCTGCCGTGATAAAAGTGCCGTAAGGATGGAAGGGTTTATTTTGGCTCAGTGTTTCAGAGCGCAGTCCATCATGGGGAAAGTCATGACGTCAGGGCTGTGAGGCCGCTGGTCACGCTGCAGCCAGGAAGCAGAGAGAGAGAGATGGATGACAGATACGCAACTCACTTCCTTTTCTCTTCACCCAGGACCTCCCCTCTTAGGATTGTACTACCCATAATCAGGATTGCCCCTCCCTCTTCAGTTAAGCCATTCTGGAAGCGGCTTCACAAACATACTCAAAGGGGTTGCCATGGTGATTCTAAATCCAGCCAGGGTTGTTACAAGGAAGATTAGCTCTCATAAGGCCCTGGGGAGGTCACAATCTGACCTTCTGCCTCACTCCTTCCCTGAAGGGCTTCACGTGGCGGGTGTCCTGCTCTCTATCCAGGTGGACAAAAGGACACTCAATGATATCAAGAGGAGGCTGAATAACCATACCACCACCCTGGTTACCATGGTTACACCTTTCCATCCTCAACTGACATTTCCTTATAACTACCCACAAATACATAATTTCGTTAAGGGTTTGGGCCTTTGTTTCTGAGAGTACCTCATGTAACACACGATGCTCTATAACTAAGCAATTCCGTTAGTGAGGAGGGGGGAACTGAAAGAGAGTGCTTATTTTTGTTATAAACCATTCAAAAAGACAGTGCCTTTTCAGTCCTGTATTAACATGTTGGCCAGCTGGAAACAAAACACCCAAGACAAATAACAGCTCGAAGGAGACCAGGTCTGTTTTGGCTTCTGGCCCCAGGAGGTTCTGCCCATGATCACATTGGCCCTGTTGCTTAGGGACTGTGGTGGAGGAGGTTACCATAGTGGAAGAGTATGATAGCAGGGAAGGAAAAAAGGAAAGAAGGAAGGGAGGAAAGAAGGGAGGAAGGAAGGAAGGAAGGGAGGAAGGAAGGAAGGAAGGAAGGAAGGAAGGAAGGAAGGAAGGGAGGGAGGGAGGAAGGAAGGGAGAGAGAGAAGAGGGAGAGAAGAAAGGAGGAAGGAAGGAAGGAGGAGAGAAAGAGAGAAGGAGAGAGACATGAGGGGTGTTTTAGTTGCTGGGGGTCCCCATATCTCCACCCAGGACATGTTCCCAAGGACCTTCCATCCACCAGGCTCTACCTCTTTAAAGTTCTACCACCTCTATAGGGTGAAGCCTGTAACACACAGGGCCTTTGGGAATCGTTCCAGATCTAAACTGTAGCAGCTAGACAGCACACCTGTGTCTGCTACCTACTTAGAGTCATTTCATTGGTGACCTTCCTTAACTTCTGCAATCTGATACTAGCTCCTAGTGACTGATGTTAGAAAGAATTGCAGGGCAGGCCCGCTGGCTGGAGTGCGCGTACACTGTGGATGGAACACGGGAACCATAGTCCCGTATCAGCAGATCTCATCCTTGTAAGTTGTGCCTTCACATTACAGAAGGAAGACTAAGACAGCGTGGGGATGCTGACGGACTCCCTCACAACAGCAGGCATACAGTCTCCAACCATGTCCCTTCTCTCTAGTATACAGATGTCTAATGATCTATGATGTCCCAAAGTAGTGGTGAAACCAAGAATCTGGGGAGGCTAACACCTGCTTTGAGGGGTCTCCTCAGTGACCCCCGCAGTACCAGCTGCCAGGTGGCGATATCAAGTAGCTGAGACTCTCAGCCCTTTAAAGTTGAAATTCCGCCTTTCTGATTGTGTACATCTGTGTAACCCTCGAAGATTTGTAATCGTGACGGCCTAGGAAAATTACAGGTGACTTGAAGCAATTTAATGATAATAAAAATAAAATAAAAACAGTAAACAGCATCGCTGCTGCCTCTAATTTCCTAGCTTCTTTATCATATAAATGCCTCTTATTCTTTTCCGTGCAGACGATTAATGAATCCGCGATCGCCTCTGGATGCTTCGCTCGCTCACTTCTTAATTCTTGGTTGCTACCCCTTCAGGCTATGGCAGCTCTCACAGGACCAGCTGGACCTCAGAAGCACCCCACCCCAAGATGCACCCACCTCTCCTCGGGCACAGAGCAGGCTCCTGCACCAGTGGCCCAGAGCTGGCTTCTCCAGCCAAGTTTCTCCAGGAGCCCTGCTGATTTGAGCAGCCACAAATTGACCTTCTCTCTAGGTGTCTCCTTGCCTCCCTCCTGGTGTTAATATGCGCTTTAAAGAGCTGCAAACTCAACAAGTCTCCGTTTATGCAGGTTAATTCTGAGGCAGCCAAGCTGTGATCAAGTGACCTTTACTCACTTCCCTGCTAATTGTGATGGGCAGCTCCATTTTCCAGCTCCCTCCTCATCCCCCCTTGCTCTAAATTGGAAATCTATCAATTCTCGAGGCAAATGGAAAATAAAGACACGGGGGCACATACAACACTCTCTCGCAGGCACTATGCATCAACACAGCACACGGTTGTTCCGACTCGAGCCATACTGAGCTAGTCTTTTTAAATTCTGCTCTCCCACATCTTACAACAATGCTACCTTAGGAGCCGATGCCAAAAGAAAATAGAAATCCTGAAAGAGAATTACCCACCCCTTTCCAATCTTATTTCTTGCTTTATTGATGGGGGTTCAACGACAATAAATCTAATAATCATAATTAAAAAAAAACATATATCAAGTGCTCACTATTTACCAGTCCTGTCTCAGGGATGGGCTCATTTATTATTCTTGTCATTTGAATGACATGAAAATTGTGATTATCCTCAAAGCTGCAAGAGAGTCTGGAAAACACACAGGTGTGCTCACAAGGGGAGGGGGGAGCAGGGAGGAGGGGCAGGATGAGAAGAAGGTGTGAACCTGGATGAGCTGACCCCAAAGTCAAATCTAGCCTTGCAACTGTCTCTGAGACCTATCACACTGTCAGACCTTAATGTCCTTGTCTACAAAGTATAGGCAGTGAGACTCACCTCACTGGGTGCTTGGAGCACATGCTCAGAGCTAAGTACGTTCTGAAAGCTGTGAGTTGCTGTTAACACACCATTATCAGAATTACTCTTAATTCCTTACACAAGTATTTCCTACTTGCTTACTATGTATCAGGCCCACACTAGACTTGAGGGTCCAACAGTGACCCTAAAAGATAAATAGCTTTGCCTCCAAGATACACACACTCAAGCGAAGGAGATGGACAAAAAGCAGTAGATTATACAATATGCCAGATGCAGCTTCCTGTTGAAGAGGGACTAACACAGACGCTGGCTGTACGGGAGCAGGAGGAGGACTGCAGTCCTACATTATTGGTTGGGGACGGTCTTTGGAAGCAGAGAATCTTTGAGGAAAGAGGTAGGGAGGAAAAGGAGTAAGACAAGTCCTCATCCTGGGAATGAACACTTTAAACAGTAGAAACAGCAAACAAAGAGGCAGAAGCAGCCAAGAGGAAGATAGAAGAGAGGTAGGAAGATGAGTGGAGAGAACACAGGTATATGCGCAGTCTCATTCCCTGCTTGTGTTACATGTCACAGGAATCTCTATAGGGCGAGCCATAGAGAGCCAAGAGGAATATGAGCCGAGCACTGATGCTATCCTGCAGTGTTTACTCTCACTGTGGTTTCTAATAGGGAAGGCAAGAGCAAGGCAGAAAGACCATCATTGGCCAGTGTGACTAATACAGGTGATGGGAGACTGGAGGTGTGCTGCTGGATTCTTCGGTGTCATGTGACAAGGAGACTAGAGCCTAGCGGTACACGCAGGGAGCACAGCTACTCTGTGGACCGAGAAGCAGCTCATGAGTTCAAGGCCAGTTTATGTTATACAACAAATTTAATAGTGGCCTGGATAATTTAGGGAGAACTTGCCTCAAAATTAAAACAAAGGCTGGGGCTTTAGGTCAATGGCAGAGCATGTGTAAGACCCTAACTTCAATCCCCTGCACCTCAGAAGAAGAGGAGGTGTGGCTGATGACCACACAGGTGGAAGACTGGAGTCTCAATTTGTCGCTACGGGATAAAGTGGGAGAGGAAGATATTACGCACTGAATCATGTCCCCTAAAAAAATGATGTATGTAAATGAACTAGGGAGATAGCTCGGTGGATGAAGTGGTTGCCACCCAATCATGAGGACCTGAGTTCAAATCTCGGAGTTCAAAACCTGATGCAGTAACACACCTACATCTGTAGCCCCAGGGTTCCAACAGCGAGACAGAAGGCAAAGAGAGGAGAATCCCTGGAATCCCATGGCTCAGCTAGCTGTGAATGCGAGACCCTAGGTGTGGCAGTCGCACACCACCACTAACACACACGAGCATGCTCACAAACACACATATACAAATACACAGAAGACCTTTTAAAGGGATGCTGAGGTCCTAACCCTCAATATTTGACACGGTGATCTTATTTGGAAGTGGGTCTTTACCGAGATGGTATTAAAATGACGATATTTGGGCGGACCATAAACTAGAATGATGAATGAGTAGCATCTTTAGACAAAGATGAAGACACAGAGCCTGATGCTGCAAGAATATCATGTGCAGATTTGGCTTATGCTACAGCAAGCCAAGGAGCCACCAGAAATTGTAGAGGAGCTGAAGACTGGTGCTTTTCTAGCACCTTCAGAGGAAACAGGGCTGCCAACACCTTGAACTTTAGAACTGTGAGACAATTTCTGGCATAGAAACCACTTGATTTGGGCTGTGTTCATAGGGCAGCTTTAGGAGGCTTCTACGGCAAGTGTGGAGAGTAGGGCCTGTAGCTCGGAAATTTGTAAATTTATGGGTAGAGATGTCAAATACTGCATGAGTGTGGATTTCGGGGGGTGAGGCATAGACCAGACTGTACCCTCCACAGTCACCTTTCTGGTGGTAAAATTATAGCCATGGAGCTGAGTGGGGACACAGAGAGGTGAGGTCTAAGAATGCAGTACCAGTGTTAGCCATCAAGAGACAAAGGCAGCCAATGAGAAACAAGGGAACCAGGAGAGGAGAAGGTCTGAAAGCCAGGACAAGGAAATGTGAGAAGGACAGTGGTCAACTCTGTCTAATGTCACCCATGAATGATAGAAGAAGATGAAGAACTGACCAATGGCTCAAGCAACGTAGAGCCCACTACTCCCCCGACAGTGGCAGTTTCAGAGACAGGAGGAACCATAACAGAAGTAGGTTGAGGAAGAGATAGCTCTGGGGGAACTAGATGTACAGTTAGAGACAGCTCTCCTGGGAGCTTTTGCTAAGGGGAGAGATGGAGTAAACAGAAAATGTTTTCAAATATGGGAGAAATTACAGAATAATCCGCACTTGGAAGCGTGACAAGGTCACTGTCCTCTACCTCAAGACAATTGTCTGAACCTAAGGAGTGCCTTCGGAGACACTGGCATGCACAAATGTTACATATTTACTCAAAAGTATGCATAACAAAGAAGTTAATTTTCTATTGCTTAGTTTGTCTAGTGCACAAAGCAATGAGTTTCATTATGACATTTTACATACGTATAGATCATCATGCCTTGCTCACATTCAGTCCCCTACTACCCTTCCTGGCCCCTCTATATCATCACACACACACACACACACACACACACACACACACACACACACACACCATGCACACACGCAGGCACACATATGCACACACACATTTAAATCCAGATTCTGCATAACAGAACATGTGACATTATGCATCTTCCTCCCATGACACTCTTAGTTCCCCTCCCTTTTGACCCCATCTTTCCCTCTAACTGCCCCTTCTATATTTGTGTACCGATGTAATTAAATTCTGTAAATGAGAGAAATGAGATACCCATCTTTCCAAACCAGGCTTACTTCACTTAACGCCATGCTCCCTTTTTCCGCAAATGATATAATTCCACTCTTTGTGGCTGAATACGTGTATATTCATCATGTATATACACCCTTATTTTTTTTTAAATCAATTTGTCTGTCAATGGGTCTCTAATCTTGTCCCCTGTCATGGCTGTTTTGTGTAGTACATCAATAAACATGAATGTTCAGGTATCTCTGAGAGACACTGACTTAACTTCCTTTGGATATGTGTCCAGGAAATGCCCATCTGGATCACACGGTAGAGCTATCTGGCTTCCCGAGGAACTCCCACAATGACTTCCCTACTATCTGCACCAGCTTATGTTACAGTAAGTTTTCTTATTGTTTTGTCTGACTTTGCAAGAGAGAAACACAAAGGACCATGTGTAGGCCACGCATCTCTCTCGCTTCTCCAAGGAGGTCCCCAACCTCCCAGTGAAGTGGGAAATACAACTTCTACCTAACATGTGGCTGGGTTTCCACTTGCCACATCCCTGATCTTGGTGGTAACTGTAGGTAACGTTAGTCTTCCCAGATAAGAGTGGGCCTGCTTAGAGCTCCCTGCATGCTGGGCATCCTCTGGAATCTGGGAAATCAATGTGCTACCAGCAATAGTTACCTAGCAGATCTCAAGAGCCAGATTCTGCCGCCTTCTCTTAGCATAAAGATCACTTGCTCCTCAAGGCAACTCGGTAAAGAGCACAGTGAGGCCACTACACCACACTGAAGGAAACAAGTTTAACAAAATCATTAGTGTCTTACCTCCCCACCCCCCAACTTCCTGCCTACCCACCACCCCCTCCTTCTTGGTACGAGGCTCTACTTTCAAATGTGAAGGTTGCACAATATGGCACGCAGATGCCACCACCTGGAGTTGCGCAGTGCACAACCTGTATGCTTAAATACAGAGTCCCTGCTCACTTGGTGCCAGAGTCCATTTTCACCCACCTGTATTACCAAGTCTGGTAATCATAGTCTTTTAAGTAAGAGCTCCTTAGGGTCAGGGAAGATTTCCTCTCTGTATCCACGGAGAGTCAGCACAGCGCCTGGCACATAGCAGGTGCACAGTAAATGACGGCGAGATGAAAGGCTATGGAAGACGAGCATGAATGCACTCATCAGCTCCCGAATCACCGTGTCTACGGCGGCGCCACTCGAAGCCTGAAATAGGTGGTGGGAAACAAATGAAAGGAAGAACTACTGCTTTGCACAGCTGGCTGCCAGCTCACAAAACTCATTAACCCAAGAGGTGGCATCAAAGCAAATACTAATGGGTCCAGGTGTGTCTAGGAAAGTGCTTCCTGCACTGTAGCTTATGGGGAGAGAGTGCAGCCGAAGACTGGGACTCTCTGGAGCAGCCTCGTACTTCAGACGCTAAACAGGGAGAGCCATACAGTGTTATACTTTCTTCAAGTCAGTTTCCTCCCGTGTAAAACAGAACTCCTGTTTACCCTCCTATGTTGTGATCATTAAATCAAATAATGCATGGATTGGTGCTCAAAAAAAAAAAAACTGCTAGAAACAATGACAAGATTACTAAGTTTGCATTTTTCTTGAAAAGTAGTTGCTTAAAAAATGCATCTTAGACCAAGAAACCAGGTTTGATGATTCCTTATTTAGACACCTACTTGATGAAAACTTTTAAAAAGCTGCCTTTCGGCATTGGGGATTTCACAGAATAGAACAGTTTGAGCCTGTGCCTTCTCCATGATGTTCACCATGGGCTACCTGACCAAAGGAGCGACATTGTGATATGCTCGAGTCTCCAACATGGCCCAGCTTGCAACATTTCTACCAGGAATTTATAAAGGCCAGAAGTGTGTCAGGCACTAATGAAATACTCACAGAAGACTTCAACAGTCTTTAGAGTGCGGGTGTTTTATGATAGATGAGCAGCATGAAAATGGAGCCATATTATTAGAAGCCAGAACTCAGAGAAAACCAGCCCCAAATGTCCAGCTTAGTCTTGTTTAAAACCACCTCTCTTAAAAACCTCAGAGGCCTGACCTCCCTTACTCTCCTTGAAGGTCAGAGTTCTTTGAAAAGATTTGTCCTTTCTCCACCCACAGACTTCAAAGGGAAATTAGAGAAGGAAGAAGGAAAGGAAGTTAGGGGGAGGGAGAAGAAGGGGAAGGAAGATGATAGAGACTGAGGAGAGGAAGTGAGAAGAGGAAGGAGAGAGGAGGGAGGAAGAGATGGGAGAAAGGAGAAAAATGAGAAAAAACAAGTAAACAAAGAAGGAAGGAGGGAGAAGGGGAGGGAAAGAGAAAAGGAGGAGAAGGGAGGGAAGAAGAAAAAAGGAAGTTAGAAACATAGATAGAAGATACATGAGTGGATGATGGACAATGGTGAGTTAACGCACCGTAATATGACTGACAATAATAACAACAGGCTTGATGACACTTGATCCTAAAGTCAGCACCACCATCACAGGACCCTGTGACCCTGAGGACACTGCTCCATCTCTCCAGGTCATGCCTCCTTATCTGGAGTGTGATCAGAACAGTGCCTGCCTTATACAGCTCCTTGTAAGCTTTCCGTAGGAGAACACACACAGATTGCCCATTTACCCACGAGCAAAGGTCCGTCGAGCTCCTGCTACATGGCAGGTGCTGGTCTAAGCACTGAGACTAGTTGTGAAAATACGAAAACTCCCACCTTCGTAGAACTTACACTCAAACTGCAGGCATGGATAAAGCAGAAAGCGAGAGAGCCGTTTTACGTGTCAGGAGGTCAGGGTTTTTAAGTTGCACTGACAACTTAAAGTAGCCATAGTCATCAATGTGGACAAGCTTGTTTGAAAAATAAGACAAGGAGAAGCAAGCGAGCAGCCATGGGTCTCTTGGGGTTTTAGGAGCACTCGGGAGAACAGGAAATGGCCAAAGCAAAGGGCCTGGGGCAGAAACATGTCCAATGTGTTTACCGTGCAGAGGAGGACAATCCTCCCCCAGGAGGGAGCTTGGAAAGTGTTCTTTAAGAGATGTCTCCTTCGTAGTTGTCATGTAGCCTCTCCTAGGCCAGAGAGACACAGTGTGGCATGACACACCGTCCCCAAAGTCAGTGATGTCCACAGGCCCCATACGAGTCCTGACCTGGCATCTCCTCCTCATCTTACTCTCCCTCTATTATCCTTCCTTCCTTTTCCTCTTCTTCCCTCGCCTCCATCTTCCCCTTCACTTCCTCTTTCACTGCCTTCTTTTTGCTTCTCATCCTCTTCCTCCTCCCTGTCCATTATCTTGATATCAATATCTTGATATCAATACTGTCAGCAACAGTATTGATGAATAGACCGCTCATAGCTGTAACAGGCTCTTAGCATCAGCTACCTCACTCTGCACAACGGTCTGAGCCAGGTGCTGCTACCATGCAACTCAGAACCCAAGAGGTGTAGGAAGAGGCCCGGGCTCATGTAGCTGGCACAGCAGGGATAAGTCTGCTGGGATATAGTCTGATTTCACAGCCACTGTCCTCTCTGTCTGCAACGGCTATTTTTTTTCCTTGACGCCATTGTCCTTCTTTCTTCTGGTTGTCTGAAAATGGGCTCAGCAGAACGCAGAAGAGGAAGAATAAAAAGGTAGAGTGGAAAGGACAGGCAAGCAAATGTGGCTACATCCCTCAAACATGTGTTAGGCCATGACCCAAACTGTGTACTGATGCTCATCCAAATGTAAGCATGAGCAAATAGACAGATGATTGACAGGTAATACATAGATGATAGACAATAGATAGGTAGATAGATAGATAGATAGATAGATAGATAGATAGATAGATAGATGATAAATAGTTGATAGACAATAGATAGATAGATACATAGATAGATAGATAGATAGATAGATAGATAGATAGATAGATAGATAGATAGATAATTATTGATAGTTGGTGGGTAGATGATAAATACATTATAGGTATATAGATTCTAGATAGATATATTGATTGGTGACAGGTGCATAGATGATTGATAGATAAATTAGTAGATATGTAGATAATACATAGATAGATGGTAGATGGACAATAAACAAGTAGAAGACCTGATAGATGAAACTGGCAGATACATGATATGCGACAAATAGAAGATAGACATATGAATGATTATTGATAAAAGACAGACAGACAGACAGACAGACAGACAGATGATGATACGTGAGTGTGAATGTTGCTTCTGCAGTGACCCAGATCATCATAACGGAGAGGGGACAGTCAAATGGGCAGTAGGGGAGAGCCTGGCTTTGTGTCTCATCATCTGGCAGATTCTGGAAGACCTTCATCACCTCATCCTCAACTTTTCTCATCTGGGAAGTAAAGGTAGGCACCTTACAGGCTTGTTATAAGAATTAAATATGTTCAGATAGTGTAATGGGAAACCCAACATTTTAAATTATAAAACATGTACATGTGACTACCTGATACTCAGCCCAGACATGGCTATTTATTGGGCAGAGTCTTAAGATAAGATTGAGCTATAGCTAGGTATGGTGGTACACAATTATAATCTCAGCATAGAAGGATCAGGAGTTCAAGGCCACCCCAGGCTACTTAATAAATTCCAGACCAGCCTGAGCTACATGAGACAAGAAAGAAAGTGTTGAGCTATGGGTCAAAAGGTCTCTAACTTACCTCAAAGGAAAACTGTAATGAGAATTTGTAATGCTGAAATGTTGGTTTCTTTAAACACACACATACACACACACACACACACACACACACACACACACACAGGGGGGGATATTATAAGAATATGTTTTCATTTTAATCCGAGGTGTGGGGATATGGGGCTACTTTGGACTGTCTGAAGCAGCTGCACGGTTTTGCCAGCGGCAGATAATTTCTGCAGTTGTGTGATGTTTGGAATTCTGGTAACTTTTCTGAGGGTATATAAATGCTAGGGCCCTGAGAGGCAGGGTGGATTGTTGCTGGTCATTTAGAGGGGCTGATTGTGGTTTGCTGGTAGTCATGCTCAAAGAAGAAACAAAAGGGAAAAAAAATCGATTCGGGAATTTTCCTAATTCCTCTCTCCCCTCTATTCTTGTTTCTCTCCTATCTTGTGTTAGGGGTGAACCTAGGGGGATAAAGGAAGGACCCACAGAGTAGCAAAGTCCAGCTATAGAAAAAAGATGCCTTGGAAGCCTGAGGCCTACCTTTGGAATTAAGGCAAGGTGACTCTCAGGGTGCCCATGGCTCTGATAAGATACCTGTAAATCCTCCATGAGTACAGGAAGCCCTGGCTTCTTTTCCTATTTGAACAAGAAAAGGCCAGGCTTTTTGCCACTGTACTGGGAATACCACACTGTTCCCACAGGGTCTGCAGGATCTCAAGGGAGTGGCTTGCAATTGTCCATGTGTCTGGGGCTGCCTTAGGGTTAAGCTCCTTACTCAGTATCCTCTACTGAGGGACTTTAGCTTTCCCCACAAAGAGTATGGGAAAATGGGGTGAAGAAAGCAGCCCCTTTATGGAGAGCAAGGGCTGTGTTGTTTGTTTTACACACACACACACACACACACACACACACACACTCCAGCTTCCCACACATGGCCTTATGCCTGGCACACAGCAGACTGGCAATTTTATTTTTTTGTTTTTAAAGCACCAATGATTCCATAACGTGTGTGTGTGTGTGTGTGTGTGTGTGTGTGTGTGTGTGTGTGTGTGTGTGTATGCAGTTATACATGTTCATATGCACATATACATATGCAAATGTCTAAGCAGATCAGAAAAAATATTAGATCCTCTGTGAACTGCCCATTGTGGGTGCTGAGAACTTAATTCCAGACCTCTGAAAGAGCAGAAAGCACTCCAAACTGCTGAGCGTTCTCTCCAGCCCCAGCCTTGTAATTTCCATAGAAGGAATGATGGCCATGCTGTGCTTTTCATAAATATAATACCTTGACTTCTTTACCCAGCTAAACAAATTTGTCAACCTCTTGGGGAAAATGGCATTGATGTCTTGGTCAAAAGCAGTGTGCAGTTCACCCAGGGAATGAGAAAATGACTCCCCTCCGCATCCCCACCATTAGCCCGCCCCTTCCTCAGGGCAGTCCCACATTCCCAGACATTGCTCTAGAAGCCCACCCCTGTTGAGTATAAATAGAGCAAACTGCCTTATAGCAGGAGACTCCATCTGTTAATTAGCAAATAAATCAGCCCCGTCTCACCAATTAAGAAGGTATCTTGGCTTGCAAAATGTGCCTTATTCTTCTCAATGATAATGAAAAGTGTTTGTCATAGGCCTTGAGGTAACAGTGCTGTCCACCTGTGCCTCATACACCCCTCCCCAAATCCCATCATTCCCATCCCCCCCATGCAGGTGTGTTGGGGGAGGAGTTTCACCTTTCATTCTTCTTCTGTTCTTCCTCCAGCCTTCCATTCCACCATAGGCACTGATGTCTTAGGAGAGGACAGTCTGTGAGCCCTTAAACCAAGAAGTAAAGCTGTATGGTTTTACTGGAGATTCAAGGAGCACCTGCATCAGACATTTTGAGTAAAGAATCATGTGAAAGGCAGTTCCTGAGGACGCCACAATTGGATCTGGATCTCAGAGAACAGTGTCACAGTGCCATAACTTTAGCCTCCTCCCTAAGAGATTTGTACAGTCTCTCAACCACTGAGGCAAACAGCCTGTCCACCTGTCCTTTCTTCTGCTCAGGAATTACAAGTTTCTTTAGTCTTTAAAATTTTTATTTCATGCACATGGATGTTTTGCCTACGTGTGTCTCTTTGTACAATGTGTGTACAAATACCCAGAGAGGTCAGAAGAGGGCATCGAATGCCCTGAAACTGGAGACAGTTATGAGCTGCCATGTAAGCGCTGGTAAACAAACCAGGGTCCTCTGAAAGTGCAACCTGTGCTCTTAACTGCTGAGCCACCTCTCCAGCCCCTACCTATCTCTCTATCCATCTATCCATCTATCCATCTATCCATCTATCCATCTACTCATCTATCTATCTATCTATCTATCTATCTATCTATCTATCCATCTATCCACCTATCCACCTATCCATCTACCCATCTATCTATCTATCTATCTATCTATCTATCTATCTATCTATCTATC
>JANHMN010000024.1:6784538-6799686 GCA_030674055.1 Rhabdomys pumilio | reverse complement strand
ATCCACTTATCCATCTATCCATCTACCCATCTATCTATCTATCTATCTATCTATCTATCTATCTATCTATCTATCCATCTATCCACCTATCCACCTATCCATCTACCCATCTACCCATCTATCCATCTATCCACCTATCCACTTATCCACTTATCCACCTATCCATCTATCCACCTATCCATCTATCTATCTATCTATCTATCTATCTATCTTTCTCTTTCTTGTCACTGATTTTTAAAAATGTAGAAGCAGGTGCTAGATTCTAGCATATAAAACAAGACATAAAGGTCCCTGAGGAGAGGAAGCTAATTTAAATTTTGTTTTGCAGGTAAAGAGACCAAGGCCCATGCTACAGGTTGAATTATGTCTTGCCCCCTGCCAAATATGAGAAAGTTCTCATCCCCCTGGGTTGGGGGTACAAAGGCCTTTGTGCCCACAGAGCACTCAGGGAACCAGGAATATTAAGCATGAAGGGCCTCTTCTCTAAGGAGGAATGGCCTGTTTTCTGTCCAGAAGGCTCGGAGTATATATTGTTAATAATCTGATGACTTTTCTGCTATCTGTAGGGACAGGTTTCACCTTAATTCCCCAGAATATTTATCCCAGACACTTCTCTCCCGAAGTTTGTTTGTTTGTTTGTTTGTTTGTTTTTTGTTTTTTGGGGGGGGGTAGATGTCGCATGTACTGTATGGCCTGTCAACCTCTGTGCTATCTTGATCAGAGACTACACTAGATTCTAGCCCTTTTAGCTATAGAACACACTCTCATGGTCACATGTACTTTGTAGTTTCTAATTAGTTATATCTTAAACTTTATTGTGTACCTGGAATTGGTATGATTGTTGTCTGGAATCTTTCCCCCCAGTTGTACTGTGTTTTAAGTATGCTGACAGTGAACAGCCTGGCATCGGGCTCCCCAAGTCTGATCCAGGTGGATGCAGTCAATCTGAAGCAAGTTTTTATTTTCACCTCTTCTTGGTTTGCTCTCCTCCCTGGACACCTGAAGGGGCCCCCCTCCCCGCACCCATCCTTGGACCTCAGAATGTGACCTTACTTAGAACTTCTAGAAAGAGGTCATCAAGCCTAAGTGGGGTCATTAGGATGAAACTAATCACTAAGATTGATATTCTAATGAAAAGGGACATGCACACACAGAGGGACCCAAGGAGAATGCTGTAGAAAGATTAAAGTTATACAACGTCACAAATCAGGATACCTGGGGTACCTGAAATTGGAAGAAGCAAAGAAGTCTCCTCTTGCCTTGCCCTGGAGATTTCAAATAGAGCACCTACCCACACCTTGATCTCAGACTTTAATACCTAAGAGCTATGGAATTAAATATTTCTGTTTGGTCTAAGTCACCTAAGCTTGTGACTCTTTGCCATGACAGTCCTAGCCAATGACCTAAAAAAAAGACCATGACTTGATCAAGGTCATGCAGCTAGATGGCAGAGGTCAAACATGGGCTCCCCTACTCTCCTACGCCCCATTCACGTCACTCCACTGCCACACTGGATAAGCCTCCATTCCATTGTACATGATGGGATTATATGCCTTTAGAATGGGCCAGACAGGTGATCAGCATGCAGGAGCCAAAAGGCTAAATACAGGAGCTGTGTAAAGTCCCCATGTACTGATGGCTTCTTACCCTGTCAAAGCCCAATTAGCGGTCAGAAAATACACCAGCGCACTTTCCTATGGACCTTTTCAGAAGGGCAGCCTGTGGCTGGATTCTTGTGCTGACCAAAAGAGCCAGTATCTGTGGTGAACCCAGATTCCAAAATCTCCCCCTTTGACTTTGAAGCACCCATAAGGCCATCTCTAAGGAGGCAAAGCCAGAAGCACTAGAGATCTACCGGGCTGTTCAAAGTCAGCCTCTTGCCCACCCCAACACCCACTAATGTTTTTACATTTCCATGGGATGTAGGCTGTCTCACAACAGCCAGAAATTGTCTCCCAAGCCTCTGGTCCAAATGACAGAAGACTGGAAGAGAAGGGGAGCCAAGCCTGGTACCAGGGTGGAAAATCCTGTAGGGCCTGAGAATTCAGCACTCAGAAGCAATGTGAGTTTCCTTGAAGCTCTTTTTGTTGTACCCCTTAGAAGAGGACACATGATACCTTAGTTCTACAAAGAGACACCACCTGGCAAAGGCTAAGGGCCCTTTAGGATCTCCTTCGATCCCAACACACCAGTACAAAAGACGCTGACGTCCATTGGAGATCTCTGCCATCAGCTCAGAAGGAAAAAGACTCATCATTCTCTCAAAAGTTCCTGCAATGTGGAAACTCATCACCCCCCAGCCCCCATGAGTGAAATATCCTCAGGAAAGTCATTTGCAATGAGAGGAGAGAGAGAGAGAGAGAGAGAGAAGAGGGAGAGTAAGTAATCAAATTAATTCTAATGACATTGATAAGGAGATCTGGAAGCCCAGCCAATCGCTCCATTAAACTAATGACTTTGGGTCCCTTCTGTCATCACCTAGGGTCAGTTCCCCTCCCACCCTTACTGTATCTCATGAGTGCTGGCAACAGCAGCTGGGTTGGAAAACAGGAGGTTCAGTGGAGCTGGAACTGATGTCACAGAGGGGACACTCTTCGCCACACACCAGGTCTTAACCCTCAGTGGTCAGTGCTCTCATTGGGAGAGACATGCATCCCATCATGATTTCTCAGTCAGCAGACATGAATAAGGAGTCAAACCCTGTGTCTGACGGTCCCATAGAGTTCTGTCCACAGGACTAGCCTACCACACTGTCCCTAGGAGATGGAGAGAGTGGTAGCCCTGCTAGACACATGTCTGTGGGGCCAGCTTTCTAGGAATTCAGGATGACAAGATGCATGATTAACTTCACCAGAGATGCTCCAGGACTAAAGTCACATGCCCTGTTCTCTTTGTGCGAGTGTTGGTTTCTAATTCATTATGGTGAGATGCACATATGTTGAAATCAATCATTTCAAATGAAGAATTCAATGATATTTAACACATCTACAATGTTGCCCAACCACCTCCTCAGTCTAGTTCCAAAACATTCTCATCATCAACAAGAGGAAGTTCCGTGTTAACAGTTACCTCCCCTCACGACATCTTCCTCCCAGTCCTTGGCAGCTCCCAGTCACTGCCTGTCTGTGGGTTTGCCTACTCTGAGCATTATCACACAATTATATAAACTTTGTGCTATACTTTTTCTCGTTCCACAAGGTTTTCAAGGTTTAGCCACACTGTACTATAAACCAATTGAACAATATTGCATATACTCACAGCCACAAATACATCACGATTTGTTTATGAATACATGCATTAAATCTACATTTCAGGTACCAAGCATGGTGGCATACACCTAGTACAAGCACCAAAGAGACAGAGGCAAAAAGATCATGAGGTCAAGGCCAGCCTGAGTGTCATAGCAAGTTTCAGGCCAGCTTCAGCTATATAGCAGGATCCTATCTCAAAAACTCAAGGGCTGGGAGACAGCTCAGTGGTCCAGTACTTGTATAGCAGACATAAGGCTCTGGGTACAGCTGCCAGCATCGGAAAATAGACAAATAAATAGACAGCTATATTTTACGTGAATTAGAGCTCTCAAATTCAGCTTCTTATATCAGTTTGCCTGTCTTTGCTTCTATTCTCTGATTCTTCCTCCCGGGTAAGAATTAGCCCATCTGCCATAAACATTCTACCCAAACACAGCTCTCAAACCACACCCTTTGTTCTCCTGAGCAATAATGGAGCCTTTTCTCCACCAGGTGTCCTGGCTATCTTCAGGTAAGTAAGATAGAGATGTTTGAACTCAAACTCTCTTTCAGGTCTCTGGGAAAGAAGAGAAGACGCCACCAGGTCTGTCTCAATACTGGTTTCAGTTTTTCTATTCCAAACTCATAAATTCAGGAGAATTTGAACACAGTTCTTCAGCGTGAGCTCTCTAGTATTTGGTACCCTCCATCTATGGAATGGGGAGAGCAAGCACAAGCATGTGCATCTTCTAGGTCCTAGGAAGAGCTCATCTTCTAAATTGAGAGGCTCCCTCCCTGGAGGTGGAACCTTGGGTCAGGATTTGACTTTGTCTAGTCCATTCTCTCTGGGTACCTGTTCTAAGCCAGGCATGACATTCTCGGGGGAGACAAAGAACACTAGACATCGCCTGGGAAAGGAGACGCAAGGCACAAGCAGGGACAGCAGCAAGATGGGCAGACAGATGATTTTGCGTCATTGAAGGGTCTGGTAATTCAGAAGGCTGCCTTTGAGCAGATCGGGGGAAGAGGGCTTCTGAAAAGATTTCACCTTTGAGGCTGAAGTAGGGTTGAGTAAAGTCTGGCCAAGGGGTGAAAGGCTTTCTTAGAAGGAAACCCTACGAAGACTACATGCTCTGAACTGCCCACAGCTGAGTCTACAATGGGAGTACTTGTAAAAAGTGTGAAGGGCAGGGCTAGAGAGGGTCAGGTCACAAAGGGCTTGTGACACCTGTCCTAAGGTGTTTACAGGTTTGGGACCTGAGGAGAGAAAAGGGGGGTTGGAGGAACCAAGGCTGGGGGGCAGAGAGGGCATCAGGAGGCTCAGATTGTGCCAGAGGCATTGATCTCAGCCCCAGATAACTCCTATGAAAGACAGTCCCCAAGGGCAGTCATCTCACTGGAATAGTGAGCCTCCCAAAGGCATTGATGAGATTAATAAATGCACAGGGAGCTAATGGGGTCTGGAAGAGTAGAGTTCTCATACTACCCTTACCTTAGCACCATGCCGGTCTGGACTCGACTAGGAGCAGGAAGGGTCTCCTGGCTACAGGCTGCAGTCCTAGTGCTTCCTGTGCCTGTTCCTCCAGTCTCCTCCCAGACAACATGGCTATTGCCCCAGCAGAGTCTCACCAAGCCTAAACCTCCTCCCTGAGCTGCCACTTGTCACCACCAGGCGAGAGAGATGCCAGCTTTGTCCCCATTCTGAGAGCCCATTCGGGGCTCTGGAAGATGAATTATGTTTCATTTATATCAAAGAAGCAATCTTGGAGCCCATTTGTGATCAAATTTGCTGTCAGAGAAACTTTGCTTTATCGCATTACATCTGATATCTCTTGGCTTCTTGTCCTTGAGACTATTAAAGTTTAATGTCAAATTCAAGATGAAATGAAATCTTTGCTGTATCGTCTCATCAGGGTCTGAGCTTCCCCCCTTCCATCTAAAAATTTTTGACAACTAATTACAATGGGGGTGGGAGAGAGACAGACCTGCTCCCCTCTCATTTGCTGAAAATGCCATCATTTGAAGGGGTCACCAATGAGCATGTGGCTTTTTTTTCCCTCAGAACAGAACAAAGAGTGGTACTTGTCTCCATTCGGTTCATCTTCTCTGTCCCTTCACCCAACACTCACATCCCCTGGACTAATGACATCAGTTTTCATTCTAAGCCAAACAGGGCATTCCTGTAAGGGGACCCAGCGCAAGGTTGTAAGAGGAAGCACACAGGACTGGGAAGCTGACGAGAGCGTGTAATCCAGCATCTGCCTGCTACATGACTAAGGACAAGTCACTACTCACTCAGAGCATCCAATCCCTCAACTGTTGAACCGGGGTTGAACAAGTAGCCTCTGCCAGGACAGGGAGGGTGACAGATGGGCAAACACTGGCAGACACTCCCAACAGACATTCAACTTAAAGACTTAAAACACACATGCCACAAGATCATGTATGAAGGTCTAATTTACCATTAGAAGCTCAGAAGCAATTGATTGCCAAGGATCGTCATTATCTCTAAGAAACACATCCACGAACACAGTCTTTAGACTAGGACTATGCTTTCCTCTGGGAAAGAGTCAGGTATGGTGATGGCAACCCATCTGGGCTGCACAGGATTGTGGGAAGACCCAACAACTCACAGAGCAAAACTTCTGAAAAGCGATGTGTGTGAGAGACACCTAGAAAGACACAGAAGAGAATCTTTTTTTTTAATAGATTGATATTTCATTCATTCAATAAATATTTATTATGCATTTCTGTGTGCTCCCACTGTTCTGGTTGAGATTCTGTAGTTAATAAAAAGAAAGTCAAGAATTGTGGCCTCCTGGAACCCAAGCATTAGAAGGAGGACAAGTGGTAAATGTGATTGAGTCATGAATTCATTTGGGTTAATCTGGGAAGTCTTTTTTTGGCTCTTTTTTTTTCCTAGGTATGGTCTCACTATGTGGCCAAACCTGGCCTCAAACTCATGATCTCAAGATCCTTCTATCTTACCCCTAGTGCTGGGGTTACAGGTGTGTGTCACCGCCGATCTGTAAACCCTACGTGAATGGAGTCCGGGCCTGAGAAGGCTGCTGAGATGGTCTCCAGCACTCCACTTCTGAGATGCAAGTAATATGCCACTAAGCAACCACATAACCCTGGTCAATTCGATCACCTCCCAGGTCTTTATTTCCTCACCCATGAAGCAAAGCCCAATAGAGAGCCTGCCTCTCAGGATTGAGGGAGTTGCTTTGTGCCTGAGATCTGAGAGGTAACCCATTCATTAGCCCTAATCATGTTCTTCTGGGAAGCTTTTCAAATCTGCTGAGTACAGGCCAGCAAGAGTTAGATGTCAATGCCCAGGGAAGGAGTATCAGGTCTACTAGGCTGCAATTGCAAGCAGAGCCCAAAGCTGAGGAGAAGGGCTCACTGTCTTTCAAAGAGCTACTTGGCAGTGAGGAATATCTTCAGTGTATGTTAGGAATCTTGTGGTGACTGTGACAAAATACCCAAGTGAGTTGATGTATAAAGAGGAAAGGTTTATTTGGGCTCACTGTGTCGGAGGTCTCGTCTCAACTTTATTGATTTGGGGCCTGTGGTGAAATAGAACTTTGTGTTGGGAGCACATGGTAGAGCAAACTGCTCACCTCATGTCAGCTAGATGCAAAGATAGAGGAGCCAGGGTCTCAAATGTCCCTCTCAAGGACATGCCCTCAGTGACCTCACTGTGGTCTCTCACTGGACTCCACTTCCTGAAGGTCCTACCATCTTGAAAGCTTTGGCCCAGCTTTCAACGCATGAGCCTTTAGGAGACATTTAAGATCCAAAGCACAGCAATGCACTCTGCCAAGCTAAGCTCGCTCTCTCTCTCCACGAATGATTCCTTCATCTTGTTCATTCACATATCCTGCTTGGATAAACCGCCCTCAGACAACATCCTTCCTGAGATGCAGCCCTGACATTTCACCAGCCAGCTCTGCTGCTCCCTTTGGAGAAATCAGAGCATCTTACGCACCGGTCTATAATCTCAGTCTCCAAAAGCTCGAAGGCAGCAAGTTATTACCTCCCCCTCCCTTCTCTTAAGGGAACGATAATAATCCAAAAATGTTTGTGGAAGCCTTGTTTGAAATCAGAGTGGGTGTGTGCCAGAGTCAATGGCCACCTCTGCAGAAGCTCTATAAAGAACACAGCAGCGGTCTATGAGGCAGGTAGAGAAGCAAACCCCAAGACAGCCCAGCCAAGCCGCAAAGCCAGGTCCCAGATGAAGGCTGAGGCATTCAAATAACATAATTGTAAGCACACACTATACTACTCACAGGGTCAAAAGTGTGAGTGTCAACAGAATTCTAGAGAAGATGCCTTTTTTTTTTTTAACACGGAATCTCTTGAAAGGGACAGATCACACTTTAACGCCTCACAGTCCTTTGAACAACACACACCTGCACAAGGGGTGACTTAAGTCAGAAAGAAGTGAGTCTTAACAGATACCCCTGTGGTGGTTAATCTTTGTTAATGAAATTTAGAGTCACTTGGGAGATACGCCCCTGAGTGGGTCTGTAAGGGTATTTGCAGAAAAGTTTTACTGAAGAGGAAAGACATACCCCAAAGGATGGCAGCACCATCCCGTGGGATAGAGCCCTGGGGTTCATAAAAAGATAAGAGGAGGCAGTGAGTATTGGCATTTCATCTATTTCTGGCTGAACACAGTAGGACTGGCTTAACACACCCAGTGCCATGCCTTAACACCACAAGAAACTGTTTCTCTTCAAACCACAAGCCAAAATAAACCCTTCTTCCATTAAGTTGCTTTCATTAGGTGTTTGGTCACAAAGATAAGAGATGTAACTAACACAATCCCAGCGTTCGCCATCCAAGGGCTTGCTGTCCCTTTGCAGGATGGGCTTTGAGGAGCCCCTCATTTCAGTGCTACAACCACTCACTCTCTGTTCTGCATCACTTTCTGCAGTTTGCATTCTTTGCTTGCCTTGTTGTGAATCTGCTCCAAGATAGTAAATCTTTAATGTCCTGAGAGTAGATTTGATTTCTGGAAAAAGACCAAACTTATTTAGAGCCAAATCTTGCCAATAAGGTAGACAAGTAGTTTATATTAAATTTTTAAGAAAACAACCTTGCGCCTGGAGCTCAATAAATATTTGTTGACTAACAATGACAACAAAATGAGAATTAAGTACACGTTGTTTGAGTCTAAGGAAAAGAGACTCATTTTATTCTTCAGCTCATAGATCTTCTGAAAACATTTGAGCAAAGAAATTCCAGAAGCAGTTTAAAGAATGGTGTGTGTGTGGGGGGGGGGGGGGTCAGTGGAATAAGAACGGTGTGTCAAGGAAATTCCTCTGGGAAGACGATCCATGGCTAGAATTCTAATGGACAAGCATTTAAGGTGATCCAATTTAGCACAAAAAATGGTGGTGCTAGTCTGATGTAACTACATACTAACAAAATTGTTAAACTGGTGGTGGGGGGTGCCGGGTGTGAGGGGTAAGGGTAGGATGTGAGGGGTGGGGGACTGGGTGTGAGACTGGGGGGAGGGGTGTGAGATGTAGGGGCAGGCTGTGAGACTTGGGGGGGCCAGAGTGTGAGGGGTAGGGAGCAGAGTATGAGGGGTGGGATGTGATGTGAGACTGGGGATGGGATGTGAGATGTAAGGATGGGGCATGTGGCATGGGAGGGTACATAAGAGAAAGAGTAAATACCAGAAAACAAACAGAAGACACAGAGATACCCAGACTGCTCAGGAGAATGGGTTGGAGATGGTGGCTAGGGGAAGGTCAAGCCTGCTAGCTGGAGGGTAGGAGAGAGACTTGTAGAGGAGGCAGCTGAGTGCTAAAGCAGAAATTCCAACCTCTCTATAACATGGCACTCTCAGAAGATGAGCCCCCGCCCCCTGGATGGCTCACTAAGACTAATGTACACTTTGGTGGTAAATGAGAAGACTGGCCTGAAGGGCTTTCCAGTGGCCCCGGACCCACTTGCCACCCCCTAGATGGCTATGAATTCATCTGTGGTTTTATTCACTGCATACCAACTGAGAAAACCCACACTGAGGAGGGAGAAGGACTTCAGCAGGTGGGTAGAGGAAGGTGCAGCAGGTTCAAGGGCAGGGCAAACAGAAATGGGGGTGTTGGACATCTGGTGACAGCTTGTCTCCTCTTTGGTAGGACGTCAGAGAAGGAGTGTGAGAGAGAGTAGACAATCGTCAGAACCCAGCTGATTGAAGGTCTCGGCTGCTCTGTATTAGAGTCTGAACTGTGGACAACAAAGACCCTTCAGAGTCACTGATAAGGGGCTGAGGGGTATATTTTTAAAATTTAAAAACTTCACACTTCTTACAGTTTGCATAAGAACAGCCATGAATAACAAACTTCAAGCACAGAGATTCCCAAAGCTAGGAGACCGGCCTTTGTGTTGCTTCTAGCTTAGTAGGGTGCCCTGCTTACAGAAAAAGGCCTGGGTGATTCAGACATGAGATGAAAACCTCCAACCCAAGTTTTGTAAAAAAGCTGGGAAGCTAGAAAGTAAAGAACAGCCCAGGGACCCCAGAAGCGGAGAGCAGCCCTCCTCCTTTGTGTGGTTTCCTCCATCTTGTCAGTGATGTGAGTTGCTGCTGCTGTTGTGTGCCTTGTCTAAATGAGAATAAATACGTACATGGCATGTGCCCAGGCAAGCCACCTGTCTGCGGGAGAGGGATGGCAGAATGTTAAAATCAGGCTAGGGGGTGGAGGGGAGGAGTACTTTTAAGATGGCTGCCAGCGTTGCTATGGAAATGTAATTCCCGACCAGAAGCAAATCCCATTCAAAAGGCCAAGAATGGCCATGTTAGGTCAAAAACGGAACATGAACTGGGGGAAAAGATTGCTTTTCAAGAGAACCAGACAATTAATTTAACAGAGGAACCACTCTACAAAGAGGAAAATTACAGTTACCTTACGTGAGGGACCTTTATTCAGTTAAAGTCCAATTTTTAAAAGAGTGCACCAGGGATAAGGTGACAAGACAATGTTCTCCATTTCCTCAGAGAAGAAGTTTACAGGGAGGTGGGAGGGGCAGGGGTGGAAGGTCAAGAGGACTATTTCCTGGCAGCAGTCTGCAAGACACTGGTCTGGATGGCTGAGGAGAGTTATAGGCCCGTTTTCCAGAGGAGGTACATGTCGTGGGCTGGGTGGGTTAATGCCTGGCAACGTTTTTTCATCCTCAAACTCTGTAGCATCCACAACAACATTCTCTGGCGACTGACCTGATTCAAGTCCTCGCTGCACCCGCTCCATCTGTGTGCCAGTAAAAATAATGCGAATATGTGCGAGTTTGTCCACAGTGGGATATAGCTGCCCTCACAGTTCACAGTCAACAAGTGGAAACTAGACCCTCAGCCAGGCACTCTCCCCTCACGCCTCTCTCTCCATCCATCACCCACCAGCCAGCTCCACCAACCAAAACACATCAAGGGAAGTGACAATCCAGTCAGCAGATATTAATTGAACTGTGATTAGTCTTGAGACAGTGTGAGGTGCCATGAGGGGTGGAGAGGAACAAAGGGGGTAGAGATTTTATCCCTGCCTTCAAAACAACTTGTCCAAAAGGAATTTCGAATATCACAGGAAGAAGAAACCAGTGGATGTACTGCCCCAGCTGCCGAGAGTAATCACTTTAAAGAGTTCTGAAAAAGGTGAGCTTCCCATGCTGGGCTGGCCAGAGAAGGCAAGAACACCATCAGCCTTTCTTTTTTAATTGTAGTTAACAAACAAACAAACTTGACATAAATTTCTCATCCTAAACATGTTTAGGTATACATGTAGTTACTACATACACGCTTGTCATACAACCTGTGTCCAGAATGGAAACCGGAAGTCAATGTTTGTCAAACAAGTCTCCATTTCCCCTCCCTGCTCTTCAGGTAGCTCCTTCTACTTTCAACCTCTATGAATTTGACCACTCTAAATTCCCCATTGCTGTGGTGTCAACACAAAATGTTCCCCCCGCCAAGACTCACATGCTCCTCAACTGGGGTAGGGGGAAGTTCTGGAAATTTCTGCAGGTGGAGCCTCGCTGGAGGAATCGGGTCACTAGGGATGAGAGTGAACACTTAAGATTGTTTTATCTTTGACCTCTATTTCTCTTTTCTCCTTGTCCTCCTCTCCCTCCTCCTCTGCTTCCCATCATGAGGTAAACATCAGGATGGCTCGCCCTCCACAGACTCCCTCCACCATGATATTCATCCTCTACACAAGCCCAGAATGAATGGAGCCAGGAACTGGGAGCGGAACTGTTTAGAACCGTGAGCACAAATCAGCTATGTCCAACATTCTATCACACCAACAAAAAACCAACAACAACAACAAAATGTCTCCAGAAAGAAAATTGGCAAAAAATGGTGATTCTGTTTTTTCAGTTTTTAAAGAGTTGTGGTGTTTCCTATATAGGCCCTTACCATTCTACAGCCCTACCAATGGAACATAAAGGTTATAATTATCTTTATCAACTTTTTGTTCCTCTCTCTCTCTCTCTCTCTCTCTCTCTCTCTCTCTCTCTGTCTCCTTCCTTCCCTCTATCTAGCATAGAACATATTATCTCATGTGGCTTCAATTTATATTTCTCTAGTAGTCAATGATGTTGAAAATCTTTTCATATGCTTGCCATCCACTAATGTACATCATTCAAAAAAAAAAAAATGGTTCTGTCCTTTGTGATTTTTTTAACCTCGGTTATTAGGCTTGTTGAGCAGAGTTTGAAGACAGTAAAAGCATACTCAGATAGAGATGGACCCATCAGAAGTCAACTGGCCCAATCAGAATGCTTCACAGAAGGTTAATGTGACATGCTTATGAGACTGACACAGATTCCTGCATTTGAAAGACCGGTGTTCCATGGCTATTTGCTCAGGGTTTTGGGGTTGTTGAGGGTCCCAGTCTTGTCTGTTAGTCCCTTTCTGTTTTTGTGACAAAACACTACAACCAAGGCAACTTATAAAAGGAAACAGTTGGGCTTACAGTTCCAAAAGGTTAGAATCTATGATGGTAGAGCAAAGGTATGGGAGGTAGGAAAAACTGAGAGCTCGCATCTCCAACCACAAACAGGAAACAGAAAGAAATGATAAAATTATATGAGTCTTTTGAAACCTCAAAGGCTGCCCCAGGTGACACACCTCCTTCAACAAGCCACACCTCCTAATCCTTCCCAGACAGTTTCACCAACCTGGGACCAGTACTCAAACTTACAAGCCTGTGAGGGCCATTTTCATTCAAACCATTACATCTGTTATAGTATTCAGCCTGTGCTATTGGAAGTGTTTTTAGCATCCTTCTTTACCCCAAGCGGCAGTTAAAACAGACCTTTACCTTTTCAGCTGTATTCCTATACTACAGTGCTTTCTTTTTGTTTTATTGTTGTTCAGTGTTTTGGGTTTGGTTTGATTTCATTTTCTGAAGCAGGCCTTTGTGCTACGGTCCAGGGCAGACTTAGACTCAAAATCTCCCTGCCTCTGTCTCCCAGGTTAGCACGCCCAGCTTGTTTTGTTATAGACCAACAGTGATTATCACCTTGTGTCCTGCCTACCTCCTGCTAGCTTGCTATAGCCAGGACAAGAACCTGTAAAGGAAGGAGGCCAATACAGTAACCAGCCTCCAATGCTATGGTTAGCTCAGCTGTCCACCATCCTCGGGGCACAGGGTTTCCTGCTGTCTGCCTCAAGGATTGTCCTTCTGGTTGATGGATTTGATGGTCTGGAAGGTAGGGAGCCAGATCTGTCAGCGTTGAGGTCTCCTTTGACAGTCCTGATGACATGTCCTCCCCCTCCCCCACTCCTACCTTCATCCCGACCCTGTGCCATTTCTCTGACCAAACACCTGGCCACACTCATCAAATGACTTTTGCTGTGTGTGGAAATGCTCTCGGTACACTGTTACCAGTAAGTGACACAACAGTATTGCTGCATGAAGCTTCCGTTAAAAGACAGAGACACAGAGACCTCAAGAAAGGGAAGGACAAGGTGAACACCTCGAATGTTAATAATGGTTGCTTCTGGAGCATAGAATATGAATGAATTTTTTTCCTTTGTGCTTTTCTGTATTTTCCAAAATTTTTTACCATGAATATGTATTGCTTTTGTAATCAGAGGAAAGGACAGCACATGGTAATTTTTAAAAGCCTTTGTTGGGCTGCCTGCCCACTTGGGCTTGTAGCTTTTGTGGATTCCACACAGAAAATTATAGAGTCCTGTCTCCTCTAAACTCATCTCAAATATAGGGACAGAGCTGTCCAAAGAGTCCAAGACAATCTCGGGGAGTACAGAACAACCCTTGACCTCAGACCAGCCCTGAGTGGATGGCTTGGCTCAGGATGGAAAGAGATGAGGACATGAGGTAAGCATTCTTAGAAACCTGGGGTCACCCTCATATTGCCCCACCCCCATTCTCTAGAAGGCCTTCAATCTTCCCAAAGTGGAGAGAAAGGAAAGCACTTATGCTAAGTACAAAAAGATAGTCAATCTCGTAGACAAGATTAAGAAAAGCTGGTGGGGAAGGGGAGGGGCAGCACAAGTGGCCACCCCAGCGGGGCTCAGCTCCTTATTGCCCTTTCTCCCTGGTGACATCACCACATGTTTGAGGGCCAAGTTCCATGATAGAAATGTGCTTGGTAAAGAAACTGGGAAGAGTTCAAAAGATGGAGAGGAGATGGAAAGACATCTTGATTTGAATCACTGGTACAAACACCGGCACATCCTGGGATTCCTGTATCAGCCATTCCCTCCCCAGGAGAGAAAACATCATGGGTCCTGATGACAGCCCCCATGTAAGCACGCTGCTTCTAAGACAGTGCCAAGCAAGGGTGGTGATAACATCCCTCTGTACCGTTCCTCAGAAGATAAGGCCCAGGCACGGCCTCTGTCTTTACAGGAATCAAAGTTCTATCCCCAATCCACCCTGCTCAAGAGCTTTTGTGCAATATATCCTATGATTGGACAGGAGAAGGCAACTGAGAGTCAGAGAAAGAAGCAATATGCACAAGGACATAGTATATCTACAACTGCTGCTCAGGGGTCCAGACTCCACAGTCAGGTATGTCCGGAAAACCAGCAGTTACTTGTGTGAGTTTACACACTTTTCAGACGAAACTGGGTGTGTTTAGGGTGATATGGCCATAGACTCATATGTTATTCAGATCTCCAGGGTGCTCTCCCCAGGACAGGGAGATGGACTGGGTTTTGAGATTGTGTGTCTGAGAACCCACATCACCCTCCTCTGCTTATGCCAGTGGGCCAACCCCTCATCCTAGCCCCCGAAGCCTGCAAGTCTGAGAGCCCAGGCCTCTACTCTGACACAGCTCCACTGCCTCCAAGTCACCCCACTTGATCGAGCCACGCCCACTCCTGTATAACCCAAGGCTCTGAAGGAGAGCTCCCTGATTAAGGTGCGTGGGTCCTGCTGGTCTACCAGCAATGATAAGATAACTACGGGAGCATTCTCCATGATGCTTCCCTGTGTGTGGAGCATACCTTGGTGAAAATTAGAACAGGGTGCCCTCTCCTGGCAGATGAATTAGAACACAAAGCCTCTCTGCCCAGGCTGTGTGAACCTAGGTCCTAAGATTTCAGCCCTCACTCAGCTCAAGGAAAGGGTCCCTCATGCCAGGGATACAATGGGATTCATGCACAAGGTCCCAGAATACCCTGAAAGCTGCTGCCCCTCAGGCTGCCTCTTATTCCTCCCCAACTCCAGCATACACACACTGTTGTCTCAAGCTTGGTCCTTGTTCTTGCTGATCAGGAAGCCTCTGTCCCCTGGCCTCCACCTCTGTCATTGATCTGGATAGCATTTCCCCCTCCCTGTACTCTGCTGATGAGGTCTCATTCCCCCGGGGAACCAGAGCACTTTCTAGGCCTCTGCCCACCCCCAGCCAGCCCCCTTGGAGAGCTTCCTTTACGCTCT
>JANHMN010000024.1:6777038-6779538 GCA_030674055.1 Rhabdomys pumilio | reverse complement strand
AAAGAGAGAGACACAGGGAAACCAAGTGACTTTCCTGTACTACTCCAGCTGATCTCAGCACCACTTTCAAATGAAGCCTTCCTTGGCTCCAAAGCCTAGGATCTTCAAGGCCTTTGGTAACTATGTTACTCCCTCTGTACATCCCTGCCTGCTTCCATCCCTCCCTCTCTCCTCTTCCTCTTCCTCCTCCCCCTTCTTCCTCTCTTTCTCTCTCCTTCCCTCTATCTCTTCCTCTCGCCTCATTCCCTCCACCCATCCCTCCCGCTCTCCTTCCCTCTACCAATTTCTCTCTCTTCCTCCCTCCTTCCATCTGTTCCTCCCTCTCTCCTGCCCCCATCACTCCTTCCTATTCTCCCTCCTTCCCCTTCCTCTTTCTTTCATGTAGTCCTCCCTGGCCACGGCTAAAAGCTCTCTGACTTTAAGCTTCTGATCCTCCTGTGTCCCTCTCCTGCCACACCACCACTCTGTACGTCTGAAGTGCTGGAGATGGAACCCTGTGCATGCCTGCTAAGTACCCATCAACCGAGCTACCTCTCTAATGGCCAGCATCACTTTCTTTTGGGGCTGTGGTAGCCAGGTGCTCACTGGGATATCCACTCTCCATCAAGCAAAGAGGGGGATCCAGAGAAGCTGGGAGGCTAAGGGTATCCATCCTGGGACTGAAGCAGAGGCGGAAGTCTGCTGTTGCGATGAGTAAAGAGAAGATGCTTCTTAACAGCCATGGCCTTTCTCTTGGAATGAAATGTAGAAGAGTATTGCTGGAGAGGGGAAAGCAGAGGAAGAAGGTGAGGGTTAAAAGAGTCAGGGAGACACACAAAAGTCACAGGTGGCCTTAATCTCTGCCCCAGCTATTAGAGCAGTGGTTCTCAACCCGTGGGTCACAACCCCTTGGAGATTGTATATCAGATATTTACATTCTAATTCATAACAGTAGCAAAATTACAGTTATGAAGAAGCCACAAAAGTAATTTTATGGTTAGGGGGTCACTGTCACATGAGGAACTGTGTGACAGTGACTCTTGCCCTCTACCCACTTCTTTCTCCTAACATTCTTGAAAATCCCATTTCTGGACAGATGGACCCAGAGGGTTGCAAGCTGGGCCATACTGCCCACCCCAAAGCCCAACTCAATGTCTATTTGAAATTCAGCCAGGAGACCTATTCCACCCTTCCCTCCACAACCTCTCTCTTTTCCCATGGCCAAACAGCAATCCGTGATAATGTTTGCTTCTAGCTGAGCTCATAAAATGGCCTCACTCTAGCCTCTGTCTCACAGATAGTATGGATGTCCCTAACCGTGGGAGGATGGTAACCTGGACCTTGCTTTCCTGTCCCAGGAGCTGGGTGAGCATACTGCCTGGTATGTCTCCCTTCTGGAGCACAGGGTAGCTGAGCAAGGGCAGGATAGCCATAAAAGGACTCTGCAGACCTCCAGTGCAGCCAGCTTCGGAGCTTCAGAGGTGACAGATGAGCTACCAACCCAACCCAATCCCCTCCTTCCCCAGGCCCCCTCCTCTCAACCTATCTCTCTGGCCCAGACCCTCGTATCTACCTCAGAGCTTCAAATAGCTGTGTCTCAGAAATGGGAAGTGCTGTTTTCTCCTAATTACAAAACTAACAGCTGACAGCACGTGCCCTGTCGTTTCTCCAAGCTAACAGCCCCATTAGGACAGATCCTGTTATCACCCTTGCCTCTCCATATATTTTATGAAGCTGCCTCAAAAGTACTCAGCGTCTGGTCCTTCCTTCCTCCTTCCCTCTCTCTTTTAAGATGGTGACTCTGTGAAAGCAGAGGGGGGAAATAAAGCTTTTTACTAAAATGTCACTCTGGGAAGTGGAGGGTGAGGGACTTCCTAATAGGCCATCGGAGGCTTGCCTTTTTTTTTTTTTTTTAAAGTGTGATAAATTTGACCCGTCTTAAAAAGACAGTCCAGTGTTGCTTATCAGCCGTGATTTGACCAGATAGCCGTTTCAAAAAAAACAGACACTTGTCTTTTTATAATAAATGAAAGCAATAAAATCAAGAGCTGGGCCAGAACTGTAATTAAGAATCAAGCCCAGAGAATGGGGGTGTGCCAATGGAAGGCAGTGAGGTCTTTGGGCAGGCAGTCATGAGTGCCACTGCTTGGGGGCCACCACAAGGGGGCACTGGGGGACCCTCGCCATAGCAAGCAGGGGGACTCTTGCCCTCTACCCACTTCTTCCTCCTAATATTCTTGAAAATCCCATTTCTGGACAGATGGACCCAGAGGGTTGCAAGTGGGACGTACTGCCCACCCCAAAGCCCAACCCAATGTCTATTTGAAATTCAGCCAGGAGACCTATTCCTTGTTCTGTCTGTACATAATAAACACCCAGGCCCCCTACCCCTAAAGAGCCGCCTGTGGAACACAGTCTCCATCTCTGGCTGCTGCTTTGCATTTCTTTTTTGGCTTTATTAAAACTGATTTTCTATTTGCACTATAAAAACTGATCTGATTAAATTTCCATTTTTCCCCAA
>JANHMN010000024.1:6722970-6770515 GCA_030674055.1 Rhabdomys pumilio | reverse complement strand
CAACACACACACACACACACACACACACACACACACACACACACACAAACTCTACTGAAGGCAGAGATCTAATAGTTTAAACCCTGACTGTCTCCCTTCATCTATAACCCCTTGGCTCAGACTGCCCCTAAGGGCAGGCTCTTTAAGGGTGACACTCTGCTCTGAGAGCAGCAACAGTGAAGCCAACATCATCCACACCTAAAATCTAGACCATTCCAAAAAAGACAATTACATACCCTCACCCAGCCCAGCCCCCAGAACTGCTGGCTGCTTAGAAACCCCTGGTCCTCCTGTCCTAAAGCTGCCAATTTCCTCATCAGTATTTTATTTGTCTGTTTTGCTCATTTTTAAGCTGGTGGCAATTGCTATTTAAATTGTTTTGTAAAGTGTCTTTGCATTTACAATGCTGGCTGTCAGCAGTCCCACAATAGGAAATGAGATTTGGCATCAAAGGCAAAGACGCTACTAAAATACATTTTAATAAATATGTAAATCAATTAATCAATCACCCATCCAGGGAGTTTCAGGAATGCAGAGGGCTGAAAGGGAGGGGTTGGAGGGCAGTGTGGTTCAAGGGAGCAAAAAAGACTCCCTAGCACTGAGCAGAGATGTGGGAACACAATAAGCAGCCAGTCACCCTTGAGTCCTAACCTCTGGGTCCCTTCCTTCAACCTCAACCCTACCTAAAAGGGCAACCCCAGCTAGGAGCTTACAGAGGTGCTTAACAAAACAATCCCAGGCCTGAGACTAAGAAACCAATGCTTTAGTAGAAACTCACACCACCAAAATGTCTCCCCCTTCCAGTGCTAGTCCCCAGAGAAGCCAAAGATTAGAAAGCTCTTGCAGGGCTTGGATCTGCAAGCTGGATCAGCCTGGGGGAACGGCATTAGGAAGTTTGAGGAAGAAATGACCAGCTGTTCTCTTTTCCTGAAACAGCACCAAAGCAGAGGCGGTGCTAAAGCTGTCCCACACAGATTGGGAAGGGACGCACTGTCCCCTCAGAGACAGCCCAGGCAAGAGAGTAAATAAGATTCCAGGGATAGTTCTGAAGGTAGGAAAAGAGGGCCATGGTCTCAAGAATTGGGTCTAAGTGTATGTGTGTTGGTGTGTGTGTGGGTGAGTGGGTATGTAGGGGTAAATGGGTGGGTATGTGGAGGGGGTGAGTGGCTGGGTAGGTATGTGAGGGGTGAGTGGGTAGGTGGGTATGTGGGGTGGGGTGGGTGGGTATGTGGGGGTGAGTGGGTGGGTGGGTATGTAGGAGTAAGTGGATGGGTGGGTATATGTGTGGGGTGAGTGGGTAGGTGGGTATGTGGGAGGTGAGTAGGTGAGTGGGTATGTTGGGGGTGAGTGGGTGGGTATGTGGAAGGTAAGTAGGTGGGTGAGTGGGTGGGTGGGTATGTAGGGGTAAGTGGGTGGGTATGTTTGGGGGGTGAGTGGGTGTGTGTGTGGGGGGTGAGTGTGTGTGTGTGTGTACACTTGTGGAAACTAGGGGACAACCCTGGGTACTATTCCTCAGGTACCATCCACCTTTTGTTTAAGGCTGAGTCTCTCAGGGGCCACAGAGATATCTCAGTGCTTAAGAGCACTTGCTCCTCTTGCAGAGGACCCAAGTTCAGGTCCCAGCATCCACATGATGTCTCACACCCACCTGTAACCCCAGCTCCAGAGAATCCATCACCCTCTTCTGACCTCATGGGCATTTACATGGTGCTCATACATACACTTAGTTTCACATACATACACATAAAACATAAATAGATAATATTGAATGACAGGGTTTCTCAGAGGGCTGGAGTTTATCAACTAAGCTAGGATGACTGGCCAGTGACTGCAGGAACCTGCTGTCCTGGTTACCTCAGGGCTAAGATTCCATCACACTAGCTCACTGGGCTTTACCTTGTGTTTTAGGTGTTAAACTCAATACTTGTGCTTGCAAGGCAAGCACTTAACCAACTCAACCATCACCATCTTCTCAGCTCTGTCAAGGCTTTCTGAAGCAGGAAGCGTGAACACATTGTGCTTGGTAAGGGGGGCGGGCATGGCACTGGTCAGAGAGCTGTGGAGTCTCAGCTATAATGTGATAGGCTAAATCTGGTCTACAGCTCCTGGGATGAAGCTAGCATATGCCTTAAGCCTGAGCATCTGGCTTTGGAAAGAGTGTGCCTGAGCCCTGATGTGGTGTCATGTGACTTTCCATGTGACCTTTGGCAAGTCACTGTCCCCTCATGGCCTCGACACTCACCAGACAGCGCAGAGTTTGAACACAAATGAACTCTGAACTGAACACTCCCCAGCCTGCCCTCCCTAGCATCATGGAGACAGAACCAACTTCTTCCCATCACAGCTGATGGACCTTGCTTAGCTCCCAGCTAAGTTAGCCTATCCCTGGTAGGGAAGAAATGAGCCATCTGGAGTTTGAAGATGGTGAAGACCTGCACAATGGGACAACACTTCCAGGTGCTGAAATTAGGCCTTAAGGTCTGCAGGACTGCTGTATTATAGTACTAGCTTAGCCTGCACACTCCCCAGCACCAAAAAGAGAAGAGAAAAAAAGGAACCAGGCTCTGAGAGGAATGATGAGAACCCACAGGGGACATCAAAGGCTCCAGCCCTCAGTTTCTCTCCCACCCATCCCCGCCTCCTTCTCCAGAAGAATTGAATCTGACTAAAGATCTAGATCCCAAATTACCTTATTTTTAAAATTGATGGTACCTGGACCAGAGGGCAAATATTCTCATTCGGGCTGAATACGCATGTATAGCCAGCCTTGAATGCCTCAAGCATAGTTACATGCTAGGTTTCCCAAGCATAGGTAGATATGTGACCTCGGCCACATTTGTATCAATGTGTGAGCCTCTTGTTCAGTGTGTTCCCACTCAGGCAGGTCCCTCTCTGGTGCAGGTGCCGTGGCGGGTCCCTGTAGCGGGATACTTCTGCTACATTGTATCTGCAGTGGAGCTCAGTGATTAGGCAGTAGAAGAGAAGGTGGAGCTGGGAGAGAAAGGGGAGGGGAGAAAAAGGAAGGGGAGGAGAAGGAGGGGGCTATCAGCCATGGAGAACCACAGATGGGTCAAAAGCTTTCCTGGGTAGCAATGTCTATCAAAAGGTTAGATATTGGGTAACAACTCTAATTGTGTGGGCATCTTATTAACTGAGCATTTCTAAATATATAAATCCTTTAGATAATCATTAAGCTTTAAGAGTCTCATTTCTACCTGGTACTGAGAGGATGGCAGATATTTTCTGAGGTTCAGCCAATCTTTGTGGATGCAGTATGGGGGATTGGCAGAGCCATCCCCCATGCTGGCATCTCGTGGGTGGCAGGGCCTGTGCATCTAGCTAGCCAGAGCCCCAGTCAGAGATCAAGAGCAGCCGGAACATGGTGGCTGCCCGGGAACAAGCTGGACCAGGCACCGTTTTTTCCTAAATATCGCCCCCTACAGGTCCCTGTGAGAGTAAGTCTGGTACATCAAGTCAGGCTTTGAAACGTACATGAGTCACCATATGGTGGCCAGGAGTTTGTGGGCACTATGACGGCTGGGATCTAACTCATTTTAGTCACGTAGGCTGTGGTGCAGACCACCCCCCAGCTGTGTCTGTCCTTCTTAACACCACAAAAGTGGAAGCCGAGCGAAGTCTCTATAACTATTCCCTGTGAATTGTAGGAACCTTCAGCCATGGGCCCAGTGTGTGTGTGTGTGTGTGTGTGTGTGTGTGTGTGTGTGTGTGTATGTGTGTGTGTGGTATGTGTGTGTACTGGGGAGAGCATTCCTGAATCAGTGGGCTGAGAAAAGAGGACTAACGTTCCCTCTATGTGCAGGCCCTGTTCTGCTGGCTGGGCCTCAGAACGAAAGGTAAATTTATTCTTCCCTCAAAACCCCCTTAAGCCTTCTGCCTCTGACCTTGAGAAGTCAAGGTTCTCCATATTTTATATCTCTGAACTCACACCAGCCTGAGTGCTCAGGCCTTTAGCTTCGTATTGAAAGTTATGCCACTGTCTCCTGGTTCTGCATTCTTCAGGGTTGGACTGTGACACACTGATACCCTCTCTGGCTTTCAACTTGCAGACCCAAGTCATGGGACCCAAGTCCTAAACACATATACATCAATCATATATGCATTATACACACAACTTTCCTATTGTATATAAAAGCATATACATGTACATACAGACATTGCACACACATACGTGTGTGCGCGCACACACACACACACACACACACACCATCTTGTTCTATATCCTACTGGTTCTACTTCTCAAGTGATCTCAGATTTTATGTGTCACGTGTATCATTTCTTCCCAAATAAGTCTATCAACGGCAATATTGTGCCCACCAGGGCTTCAGAGCCCTTGACAGAGCCAGCACAAGGCTGGTCGATTCTCAGACCAAGCTGGTCATACCTAATGAGTGTCCAGTTGTCCAGCTAACTGTCTCCACACAGCTCTGAACATGCCATCCCTTGCTCCTTGTTCCCTGTGACCACACTGTCTCCACCCGGAGGGTATCACCATTTCTGGGGAGACTTCCGAAGTGCTAACTTTATTAAGATTGATTTGGCCTGCCCGCCATTCTGACAGGTCCAAAAGCAAACACGGAAGGGCCATGGGGGAGATTTGGTCATAATTACCATCTTTAATTACTGCTAAAACATCAATTGCTCTTGTTCAATTAGCAGTACGGTTTCAGGCATGGCAAACTTTGCAACACAAAATAAGCTGAAAATTGATTTCTGAACACTTAATGCAGATCTGAAATTGCTAACCTGATAAGGTTGTCATAGAAGAGCCAACGTGGCCAAGGAGGAACTTTGCAGGGCTGTAATTGCCTCGGTAGAAAGATTAATAACTTGTATACTTACATCTTGTTCATCAAGTAGGAGGTATTCGTGGGGGAACCAGGAGAGGTGGGTATGTGAAGCAGGAAGGCAGGGGAGGGTGTTAACAAGGAGACTGGCAATTAGGCAGGAGAGAGCAGCAGCCTGCACCCAATGGTCCGTGAACGAGGACATGGCCCTCCGGGATGGCACACAGGAGAGGAAACTACCTGGGCTGATTGCCAGGGAGAAAAGACCAATGCAAAGCAGGTGGGTTCTGTCTTAAGCAGGCCCAGACACCTCTAGTCCGTCTCCAAGCCCTGGAAAGAGAGCTCCAAGGTCAAACACCTTTTCCATGCAGGATTTCTAGCAAGGGAGAGATACAAGATGATGGGTGGGGGAGCAGCAGCTGAACCCCAGGATGCCATGGCTGCTCTGCTCCACACTCGCCATTCCTTGTTCTGATGCCTGGATCTTCCTGCCATGGGGCTGAGTAGACTGCTGAGTGGGTCACGGAAGGGTGAACAAGGAAGTATTTTATGAGCTACCAAGTGGTCCATGGGGCGTGCAACTGCAAGCATCGTTATTGTTGTTATGCTGGGCCTGTGGGTGGTGTGGGGAACAGGGAGAGTCTGAATAGCTTTGGAAAAGACCCTTCCCTCTCTGAGTACTGTCGTTTGGGTGGGGGGGGGAATGAAGAAAACATTCCATTTTCAGTGCATGAAACTAACATCAACTGAGCACTGATGTGTGCCGGGAATTCGGAAAAGCACTGGGTGGAAGCAGAGTGAATAGATGAAAAGATAGATGGACAGATCTAAAAGGAGAGAGGGGAGGGAAAAGAGTGATTATAAAGACAATGGATAGATGATAGATAGATAGATAGATAGATAGATAGATAGATAGATAGATAGATAGATGATGGATGATAGATAGACAGATAAATAGATAATACATACTAGATAGATAATAGATAGTTGATGATTGAAAATGTACACACATGAATAAAAAGACAGATGAAGAGATAGAGAAGACGCGTAGATAGAGGTAGAAAAAGAGAGAGACAGATGATCCATGTGTTTACTCCTCTCAACATCACAAGGAGGTTAAGTTTGAGATAGTACTCCTCTCATTTTGCAGATGAGAGAAACTGGACTTAATGGGGTTAAGTTACTGACCCCAAAGTCAGGCACCTCCTCAGTGGCAGAGCTGAAACTCAAACCCAGACCTCTCTGGTGTTAGGAACAGTACACTCAAGTTCTGATCTCGTAATCTCCTTGGTGCCTGTGCTGTGCCTGGGGTAGACATGAGAAGGTTCACAAACATCCTTGTCCTGAAGACAGAAAGACAGACATTCATCCAACCAGCTGTGCCATGAGCACGGCATGCAAACCCACTCTAGCTTCCAGTCCAGGGCAGCAAATGCCAATACTAGCTAACACTGGTCTTTTGGAGGCCCTATCTCTTGTCATCTCCTGAGGTATAGACAATGGACTTGCAGATCCAATTGCAGATATTTTATTGAATATCTACTTGTCCAGTCCATGCCCAGGGAAAGAAAGAAGATCTCTTTGCAGACATTCATTCCATAGACAAACAGAGATGGAAGAAGCTTATGTGTATTAGCCCTCAAAAAACCAGAATAGTCAGAAAAAGCTGCATTCGAGAGGTGGTATCTGAGCCGGCTTTGTAAATGGCCAAAAACTGGCCAAGTGGATTCCAGTTGCCTATATTTTGCTTGACATCTCTTCAACCAAATACACAAGGGTGCAAGCTGTCCTAGGACCCCCACATGCACATCGTGGCTTGCATGTACTTGCACATATGTATACAAACACACGTAAAATAAGTGAAAAATATAAAATAAGTAAATAAATAAACCAAAACAATACGTACAGATACAGTTTGGGTAGAAAGAAACCACGAGAACCTAAAACTTATAGAAGAATCCAAAACAAAGACTGTCTTGGATGAAGTTAGCACAGATCTATGAGTTCAAGCCAGAAACCTAGGAAGGTCTGAGAAGGTCAGCTGAGTGCAGACGATGCTGAGATCAGAGTTGTGATGCAGAGTCAGGTCATAGCCAAAAATCAGGACTCACTGGTTACGAATAGTGGGGACAAGAATGTGGACGTCCTCCCTTGTCCCTCACCACCTGTGGCAGTTGGGAGAGCTGGCCTTGGGGTCATGAAAGCAGGTGAGCTCGGCCTATCTCTGGCTGCAGCACTCAGGAGAGCAGGCCCTTGCACCTCGCCTGGGTAACAGTGGAGCTGGCCCTGATAGTGAAGGCACTGGTGAGCCAGCCCGAGGACGTGAGAGCTGAAGAGCACATGAAAGAGTAGGCCCATGCTGCAGGATAGTTGATCAGTGTGTGTTGTTTACTGGGGGGGAAACACTGTTTATAGTGTGGCTCGGCTTTAAGCACACACCTTGAATCCAAGAGCTTTCTGTGTTTTGTAATACAGAGAAATTCTGAAAACTGTAAACAGGATGAAATAAAGTCAATCATAGGTCAAGAGGCAGAGCAAGCAACCGGTTGAAAGGAAATGGATGTAAGATTATCGAGGAAAAAAAAACACAGAATAAGAGGAACTCAGGAAGACGGGTAGAGAGATGCACAGGAAGTAGAAGGGAGGGACATTCAGTTTGAAGGACATTTTTTGAGGGGAGCATTCCTGATGGGATGTTAGCTAAGGAGGAAGGTCAGTAGGGTGTTTTCTCTGTCTCTCTGACTAGCAGGCTTTTACCCAGCATCTGGCTCCAGAGTCTTCATTGGTAAAACTGAACAATTGAGATTTTGTTGAAAAACAGCAGGCCCAGTGCTTTGACTGAGCAGCCCAGCGGAGCTGGCTCTGGAGGGCATGAGAGCAGGAAAGCTGACTCTGCCTGCTGCTGATGGTGGCACTGGGTGGCCTAGCTAGAGCAGTGCTGGAGAGCTCGCCCTGGTGGGTGGTGCAGATAAAGAGAGTCAGTGGGCTGACCAGCTCAGCTACCACCCAGGCCCAGATCCAGGGCTCTGAGACGGTCCACCCCAAAACCTGGATCATCTGTGAACAGTTGGGAGAGTGAACGGATCCAAAGCGGTAAATCTCTATTATACAGGGAAACAACAGGAGAACTGGCAGGAGTCCTGGTGAGGAGACAGTATTGATGGAATCACAGAAGCCAGAGGCCTTGAACCAGAACTCAGCGCAACAAACATTTGCAAGTGAAGCTGTATGGACAGAGGGATATACTATGGGACTCACTGACACACTACAGCTTCCACGATGAGATGTATTTATGCATTGGTTTTTTGTTTTGTTTTTGCTTCTGCTGTTGCTAATATTGTTGTTGTTGTTGGTGGTGGTGGTGGTGTTGGTATTGGTGGTGGTGGTGGTGGTGGTGGTGGTGGTGGTGGTGGTGGTGTATGTGTGTGTGTCTTATTTTGGGGGGCAGGTTGCAAGGACAGATATGAGGGGATGGGGAGATGCTCAGGACTAGGGTGCATGATGTAAAATTCATAAAGAATCAATAAAAAGTTTAGATAGATAGATAGATAGATAGATAGATAGATAGATAGATAGATTTCAAGAGGTATTTAAATCGGCGGCATTCGGTCTGGTTTTTCTTAATCAGCCGCCATGTTTCCAACTAGCCTAGGCCTGCGGCCAGGAGCGGCTTCGGCCATACCGCCACTGCAGCTCAGAGACACCAGCCCTGCCACCCACGAGGCACCAGCGTGGGAGATGGTATGCTCAATAACAAGATGCCCATACAATCAGAGGTGTAACCCAATACCCAACCTAGATATACCAACTACCTTTGACTGCTAGAGACACGCACGTGCATCTGCTTCCATGCCCCCCTTTCTTTCGTCCCTCTCCCCGAGTTCCTCCTCTTCCTTCTCCTCTTCCTCTTCTTACTCCTCCTCTTCCTCTCCTTACTCCTCCCACATTAGCTCCTCCTACATAGATAGATAGATAGATAGATAGATAGATAGATAGATAGATAGATGAATGTGGACAGCCAGTGGCAGCCATCCTGAGCTTGTTCAGCCATGACAGAAACAGGGACAGTACAGTGTGAGGAGACACACTGAAAGTCACATTTGTGAGAGGCAGCCCATCTATGAAGTGGGACAGGGTACAAAGGCTCTGTACCACGAGCTTGTCTGCTGCTGTCATCTTCAGTTTTCCACTGAGACGGAAATCATGAAAGACTTCACATTGATGTCATCATAGGACAATCCCTGGAGGTTAAATTAGAATCCGGACCCATGACTTCCACTCCAAATCCAAAATATCATGCACACAGCTGACCCCAGAAAGTCCCCCTTCCCCCATTTAATGATAAGTCAGTGATCAAAAATGAACCGTCATAGGGCTGGAAACACAGCAGCTCATGGACTCCAGAGAATCTGAGTTCATGCCTAGCCCCCACACCTAGTGGCTCACAGTTACTCCTTCTCCGAGGGGTCTGTCATCCTCTCCTGGCCTCTGCAGGCACTGAGCTCAATGTATAGAAATCTTCACATATATTCATAATAAAAACAACTTTTGAAGAAGAAGAAAAAGAAGAAGAAGAGGAGGAGGAGGAGGAGGAGGAGGAGGAGGAGGAGGAGGCTGTGGCTACTGCTCAGTGAAAGAGCAGTTGTTGGGCATATCTAGAACCTGTGGTTTGGCTATGAATGGCTCTCATAGGCTCACACATTTGAATGCTTGGTCTCCAGTTGGTGGAACTATTTAGGAAGGATGAAAGGTGTGCTCCTGTTGGAAGAGGCGTGTCTCTAGTGGTGGACTTTAAGGTTTTAGAACTCCAAGCCAGGCCCAGTCTGTCTTTTTTGTTCTGCTGCCATGCTCCCTGCCATGATGATCAGGGACTCACCCTCTGAAACTGTAAGCAAGCTCCCAAAAGGTTATCTTTTATAAGTTGCCTTGATCTGATGATTCTTCATAACGATAGAGCAGTAACTCAATCCCCAACACTGCGAACAAATAGATATTTGTTAAAGAGAGAAAGACAAAGAATAAATAGCTCATGAACACTCTTGACAGGTAGGAGAATGCTGCCATGGAGAGGATGAATACAATACTAAGGGAATTTCAAACACCCAGTGAAGTAATTACTTCTATAAACCAAGTATAGAAAAAGGGGTATGAGTGAACCTTAAAATACAGCTAGATGAGCACATGACATATATCATAAGATTGCACTGTTCAGAAAATGTGCAAGAAAACATGCACATAAAACCAACAGGAAGAATAGGGGAAGCTAGAGGATGGACTTGGAAAAAGTGAGAGAAATTAGTAGGAATAAGTAAGAAGTTAAGAGAGGCTAGGGAAATGGCTGGGTAAGAACCTGAGTTCAAATCCCCAGCAGACAAGTAAAACCTAGGCCCAGCCACATGTGTAAGCAAATGCCAAGAACCCCACTCAGTACTGTGGGTGCTAGAAAAGATGGATGCCAGGACTGGCTGGCAGCCAGTCTGCTCTAGATTCAGTGAGAGACAATGTCTCAAGGGAATAAGGCAGAGAGTGACAGAACAGGACACTTAATGTTTTCCTTTGACCTTCTTGCATCTACCTATACATATATGTACACATACACACACACACACACACACACACACACACGCACACACACACACATGCACGCACGCACACAAATAAGAAAGAAAAGCAGACAATCATACACATAATTCACAGACTTGAAAAAATCAGACATTTAAAAAATGATTTATTATAGCTTTCCAAAAACAAGAAAGACCCGGACCAGAGGCTGAAAGGGTCTATTGTGTCCCAGGGAAACACTGGTATGAAACGACCACGTCTTGTAATGAAACAGCCTTCAAAGACAAAGGGTCCTTCGAACAGAACTGGATCAAATAGTTCATACAGGAAAGAAAAAAATAAGGTAACCTCAGAAGGTGCCACATGATTATAAAAGGCAAAGGAATAAAACGTATAATCCAAGGATGCTGCACCCAGACAAACCAGCTCAAGGACGGTCCCAGGAGATGGGCGAAGAGGTGAGAACACCCACCTATGAGTTCGAAGGATCACAAGGGTGGGAACAGGGGGCCATTAAACCAGCAGAACTGGAGGTCAGCCTAACTCTGAGTCAGTGAAGAGATCACAGCCACATGACCAAATGCAAAAGTCATGACCTTCATCAGGCAAAAAAAAATGCTACAGCTGACAAAAATGGGTTGGGAAAGGAAAGCGGGCAGCTCGCAACATTTTTGTTTAGAGCCGATTGTATGAGGACATTTGAATCGAATCAAGCAGATGACAGAAGTGCTTGCACACTTAAAAGTGTTTTAAAATTAAGAAAAACAATGTAATCAATTAAAAGAAAATGGTGAGAAGAAGTTGAAACTACAGGAGTTTACTCTCCAAAAGTAGCCAAAAAATATTAAGAAAAAGAGATGGGTAGATAGAAACGAATAAAAATATAGACACGGATACTACCCTGGGGGAAATGCAAGCTTTGCAAATGAATAGAAGAAACGAATATATGAACCTTGAGCAGATCAAATAGAAAATGGGATAAAAGATTGAAAAACAATGAGGCAGCAATAAAACCAGAAAATATAACACAAAACTCGATTTTAACAGCACCAACAAAAATAGCAAAAACCGAAAATGCCTGTTATATTAATTTATGTGAATTTTATCAGTCAAAAAATATTTACTCTCAGACTGGGTCAGAATTAAGCTCCAATTCCTTGTAGATTTTAAATGTACAATTAATTCAAGGAATTGGTAGCACAGAAGAGAACAGAAACAGCATACAGACACATGTAACAAAACCCAAGAAACACAGTTTTTCAGGAGCTGGCAAACTGAGAGTGAGAGAGGAGGGTTCTTGATAGGGACCTGGTAGCTAGTAAGCATTTAGTTACCAGGAATATTCGTGCTTTAAATAGCATCACATCAACATATTTAATGCAACAGCACAGGAAACTCAAGGAGAAATTGAGACACAGTAGAAGTCAGGGGTTATCACAGTTGACCTTTTGACCAAGGCAGAAATGAACAAAAACAATTAATAGGTGTGTGTGTGTGTGTGTGTGTGTGTGTGTGTGTGTGTGTGTGTGTGTGTTAGAATAACTTTATGAATATTTACGTCCTGGTCAGGGCTACTATTGCTCTGATGGAACACCATGACCAAAAGCAAGTTGGGGAGAAAAGGATCTATCTGTCTCGTGCTTCCACATTGTGGTTCATTACTGAAGGAAGTCAGGACAGGAGCTCAAACAGGGCGGGAACCTGGAGGCAGGAGCTGATTCACAAGCCATGGATGGGTGGGTGCTACTTACTGGCTTGCTCCTCGAATTTGGTTCAACCTGCTTTCTTAGAGAGTCCAGGACCACCAGCCCAGCAGTGTTCCCAACCACAGTGGACTGGTCCCTCAAACATCAATCAATAATTAAGTGAACACCCTACAGGGTTGCCTATAGCCTAACCTTATGGAGACATTTTCTCTTTTTTTTTTTTTTTTTTTTTTTTTTTGGTTTTTTCAAGACAGGGTTTCTCTGTGTAGTCCTGGCTATCCTGGAACTCACTCTGTAGACCAGGCTGGCCTCGAACTCAGAAATCCACCTGCCTCTGCCTCCCAAGTGCTGGGATTAAAGGCGTGCGCCACCACCGCCTGACAAGACATTTTCTCAATTGAAGATCCTTCCTCTCTGATGACTCTAGTTTATGTCAATTAAGTTGACATAAAACTAGCCAGTATAGTGTGTGTGTGTGTGTGTGTGTGTGTAATGTATGTTGTTGTTGTTGTTGTTATTACTATTATTACTATTATTATTCAGGTCAATGCTCTAAAAATAGGAAATTCAAAGTTTGAAAGCCCTTGGCTACAAAGCAAAACTCAATATACTTCAGAAACTAGACACTTAGAAGGACTGTTCCAAGGGTGTAATGTAAGAAACCGAGGAGCTTGAAATAAAGCCTTCCATTCACAACATTTCATTCTCTTCTATGACAACACTCAGAGCAAAGGAAACCCAAACTGAAATTCAAAAAAGACTTTAAAAATAACCCTGAAGAAAATATTCTCTGTCAGAACCTCTGCTAAAAGAGTAAAAGTACGAAGTAAAAAAAAAAAAAAATGAATTAAATGAAAACAAATAACCACGGAACCGGAGAAGTTAGAAGACAATAGACCCGAGTGATGAAAATCAGACAGCAAGCCCTGGTTACTTGAGTGCTGAACTAAGTGAGAAGGTGATATAATTAACACATAATCCAAAAGATGATTGCCTGTTTTCTTTTGTTTTTCTTTTTTACTGGATATTATATTTACATTTCAGATTTTATCCCCTTACCCCATTCCCCCCACCACCCAGGAGCATCCTATCCCATCCCACCTCCTCCTGCTTCTATGAGGATGTGCCCCCACCTACCCCCAACTCCCACCTCCCCACCCTCGAATTCCCCCCCACACTCGGTGTTCAGACTTCATGGGACCAAGGATCTCCTCTCCCACCTATGTCCGACAAGGCCATCCTCCCCTACATGCACAGATGGAGTCTTAAGTCAATAAAATAGATAAGCTATTAGCTAATCTCTTCCAGCTGAAGACGGAAAGCAGCACCATCTCAAATAAAAGAATTTAGACGGTAAGCAGCGCAGGAAGTGACGGAAGGTGAACAGGATGTAACGCCATTTGACTCACAGAGTGGTTTCAGAACATGGACAATGTGATGCACCTGCAGGAAAATGTAAATGAAGAGAACAAACTGTGGTAGTTAGATGGATTAACACAGGGCTTCCTACAGAAACCAAGAACAGCTGCCCAAGCATCACAGCCCTCTCTTAGCGCCCAAGGCCCAGATGTGGCACCATGGAAGAATTCTAACCAAGTCTTAAGAAACAGATAATTCTGGTGCTGTGTAAACTCTTGGAGAATACAGCAAGGGTGGAGGGTAGGAAGGAAGATAAAAAAGGAAGATAGAATAAAGTGGGTGTGATGGACTCACACCTATAATCTCAGCACTGGGGAAACTGAGACAGGAGGCTCATAAATTTAAGGTTATCTTGGGCTGCAGACCCAGTTTTAGGCTAATCTCAGCTACAGAGTGAGACTCTGACTGTGAACATAAAGTTAACAAGAGTGAGAAGAGAGAAGGAAGAGGAGGAAGAGGAGGAGGAAGAGGAGGAGGAGGAGGAAGAGGAGGAAGAAGAGAAGGAAGAGGAGGAGAAGAAAAAGGAGGAGGAGAAAGAAGAGGAGGAGGAAGAGGAGGAGAAAGAGGAAGAGAAAGAGGAGGAAGAGGAGGAGGAGGAGGAGGAGGAGAAGGAGGAGGAGGAGGAGGAGGAGGAGGAGGAGGAGGAGGAGGAGGAGGAGGAGGAGGAGGAGGAGGAGGGGTGAGTACATATGTCTGTAAGCAGGAGGTAGGAGCAACAGGATAAAGTTCAAGGCTAGCTCACAGCTTAGGATACATGAGACCCTGTCTCAAGAAAAGGAAACGGGGAGCTGGGGAGATAGTTCAGTGTATAAGAGCACTTGCCTTACTTGAATGAGAACCTGAGTTCAAATCTCCACTGTGCCAGTTAAAATCTGGACATGGGTCCATGTGCCTCTGACCCCAGCACTGGCGGACAGATACAGACAATTGATCCCTGGAGCTTGATGATCAACAAGCACCGCCAAGCAGGGGGGACTTCTGGCTCAGCAAACAAGTCCCTCTCCAGAAAATAAGGTGGACAATGATCAGGGAAGGCATCCAACATTGTCACCTGGCATCCAGCCACAAACTCACATGCACGCGCACACACACATAATATGTGAGAGAAAGAAAAGCACAACGGTAACATTAAAATATAACACAAAAAATAATGCCAATTATGATTAGCACAACAAAACTATGTCAAACACTAGAAAATGAAACTAATACACATAAAAAAAAAAATAACCAAGTTGAATTTCTCCAGGAACTCAAGAGTGGTCATATATTTAAGTCACCTAGTGGTTCAGCACAGCAGGAGATCAAATGAGGTGGCCCTCGCAGGCACATCTGAAAAGCTCACACACATACCAGACCTTGTCAAGTCACTCATGAGATGGCAGCAACATTTAATGCAGGAAGACCATGGGCGTTCCTATGTAATGGGGGCTAACAGCAGGACATACAGTATTCCTACTGTTGTTTGACATTATTCCTATGTGAATACTTAGCACGTTTTAGTACTTGTGATTCTTTACTTGGAAAATGCAATACCAGCAACTTTTTGATATCATAAACAACAAGGCTTATTAAGTTTGCTGGTTCTAAGGTTAACACACCAACATATATTTGTTTTTTGTTTTTTGTTTTTTTTTAAAGAAAAGGAAGATCATTTGGAGGCTTGGAAGATAAAGTACTTGCTATGCAAGTGTGAGGACCAGAGTTCACGTCCCCAGCACCTATTCGAAGCTGGGTGTGGCAGCACACATTTGTAATCCCAGCATCCCTCTATCAGGCACAATGGCAGCAGAAGACAGGAGTTCAGAAGCTCAAGGGTCAGCTACTCTCGATGACAAAATAAATCTTAATGCTCTGCTCTCATTAATCACCAGTCAACTGCCAACTGTAAAGAAGTTTAATACTCTGTAAGAAAAAAGGAAGGAAGGGAGGGAGGGAGGGAGGGAGGGAGGGAGGGAGGGAGGGAGGGAAGGAGGGAGGGAGAAAGGAAGGCAGGCAGGCAGGAAGGAAGGAAGGAAGGAAGGAAGGAAGGAAGGAAGGAAGGAAGGAAGGAAGGAATTCAAGCTTTCTCTTTGTTGGTGGACAAAAAATTATTATTGCCATGGAGTTCTCTCTTACTCACTGGATATTTGACCCTCGGCAGGTTTCTTCCGCTGACTCAACTACGTCACACACCCAATCCTCTCTGGATCATTTTCAGAATCCAAAGTAATGACACATGTGTGTGGTAAACACGGATGCCCCTTGAAGCTTAAGCCACACACTGTGGCCTGTTGTTATACCACACAGAATGTTCTACCCACAACTACAGTTGCTCAGAGGCTCTGTCGTCTGGGGGATGGGGTTCACTCCTCCCAGAGTGGAAAGAGCTGAGGTGTTCCAGACCCAGTTGTTCCTTAGAGGGTCAGAGGCCCATGTCACTTCAAGCCCAAGACTTGCCTCCCCAGAAAACCTCAGCCTAGGCTTGCCAGTAAGTGGGGCAAGGAGACTAACCCACTTGTCTGAGCCCTGGCAGCCATGTGCAATGGATGCTTAAACCATGCTCACTGACCAAAACCCTGCTTGCTTCCAGCTCTACCCCAAACTCAGGAACCATTGTTAGCTGAAGTCTTTGGTGGCCTCTGGGGTGGGGCATTGAGAGAAGCATTCAGAGGAGGACGTTCAAGGGAGCTAACCTCTAGTTACGCTTAGTGGGCTCAGTCCCCTCTGGCCATAGCTTCCCAAGGCTGCACCATTCACGCAAGGACTTTCCCCCTTTCTTGTCACCCCACCTGTGTGCAATGCCAAAACTCAGTGTCAGTGACAGCAGGGACAACAGGGAGAAGACCAGCTGGAAAAAAGAAAAGAGTTACCCCATCTTTTGTTCTTGGTATTCAATTAAAAATGGAGTATTCATTACAGCACCAAAAAAAAAAAAAATATATATATATATATATATGAGGTACTTGGAAATTAACCTCCCTAAAAATGCAAACAACTTTTAAAAAAATATAAATTATTAAAAGATAAATCTAGACCAAATTCATAGAAAAACAATCACCAAATTAATTTATGAACTCAGTACAATGCAAACAAAATTCCAGGATGATGTCTGACGTTTATTTTCAGTTTATTACGAATGAATCTGGGTGCTTTTTCTATACAACATTTTTTTCCCTCCTCAGGGACTTGCTTATTCAAGTGTTTACGTTCTGGGTTTTTTCTTGATTTATTGAAGACTTTATTAAAGCTGCAAACTTTTTCTTCTCATGTAATTAAAGTCACCAGCTTTATTAATTGGCCTTTGGATCTTATATGACGCCCAAGGCCAGTGTGCCAAAGGCTTAGTCTCTGTCTGTGGTGCCCTTAGGGTGAAGTAACCATTGGGAGAGAGGGATAGAGGAAAAAAGTTAGGTCACTGGGAACCTGGAAGATTCTGTGTCCTTAAAAGTGATAGTGGGACACACACCCCCGTGTGTGTGTGTGTGTGTGTGTGTGTGTGTGTGTGTGTGTGTGTATTTTCGGGCCAGTATAAGGTGAGCCCATAGGCTTCCTTTCATGTTTGCCTCCACCAAGCATGCCCTGCACCACCAAAGGCCCAAAGCAGAGAGGACAAGTGTCCACGGGTCCATACTGCTAAAACTGTGAGCCAAAATAACCTCTTTCCCCCTTGCAGGTTTGGCTTCTCTCAAGTTTGTCATGGTGACAAAAAGTTATCAACTCCTCTATTAAAATATTGCCTCCTGGTGCGTTTGAGCCCGTCAGTTTGTGTGTATGTACTTCCTGTCTTACAAAGGTTAGAAACAAAGATCTGGTTTTTCATTTTTTGTTTATCAAATATTTTTACACTTGTCACTTACCTATTTGTGTGAGTATGTGTTTATGTGCATGTGTGTATGTGTGTATATATATATATATATGTGAGAATGTGTGTGCATGTGTATATATGTATGTGTTTGAGTGCATGTGCATATGCATATGTGTGTATATGTGTGTATGTGTACATATGTGTATATATGTGTATGTGTGTATGAGTATGTATGTATATGTGTGTATATGTGTATGTGTGTATGTATGTTTGCATATGTGTGTATGTGTGTATGTGGATATGTGGATGTGCATATATATGTGTATATATGTGTGTTGTGTGATATGTATATGTGTATATGTGTGTATTTATGTATGTTTCTATGTGTGTGTATGTGTGTATTTATGTATGTTTCTGTGTGTGTGTGTGTGTGTGTGTGTGTGTGTGTGTGTGTGTTTGCGTGCGCATGTGTGCATGCTCAGGGTTCAGAGGACAACTTTCAGGACTTGATTCTCTTCTTCTGCCATGTGGGTTCTAGAAACCAAACTCAAGCCATCAGGCTTGGCAGCAAGCACCCTCTCCCACGGAGCCATCTCACTGTCCCTTCTATTTTTCTATCATTTATCCACAGAAAGCATACTATTCTTTTATAGCGTAAGACACATTGTCTGAGTCTTGCCTTCCTTTTCCTGCCCCAGAGCTATCCAGTTCTCCCCGCCTCTTTTATATGTAACAAAGTGGATAATTTTGTATTGTCTTATCAGCTGGCATCAGAACTGCTCTTTGGGGAGAACTGTCACTGTTTGGAAGATTCGCTTGACAAATGTAGAATAAGAGTGAACCTTCTAAGGCCTCAGTGGCAGTGGCACTGAGAGCTGATGAAGGGAAAACCACTTGACATGGGACTCAGAAGAACCTGTTGTTATCCACAGAGAAGGAGAGATGACAGAGAATGACGGTCAAGAAGAGGGCGGATAACCAGAAAAGTGGCAAGAGATTCCAGGGTGTTGGAATCCACTGCAGTGTCTGGAGAGGTGGCACCTACATGTGTGTTAAAAGATGATGTGGGGCTGGAGAGATGGCTCAGTGGTTAAGAGCACTGACTGCTCTTCCAGAGGTCCTGAGTTCAATTCCCAGCAACCACATGGTGGCTCACAATCATCTGTAATGGGATCCGATGCCCTCTTCTGGTGAGTCTGAAGACAGTGACAGTGTACTTACCTACATAAAATAAATAAATCTCAAAAAAAAAAAAAAAAAAAAGAAAAGAAAAAAAAGAAAAAAAAAAGATGATGCTTAGCCAGGCATGGTGACCCAAGTCTGGGTCACCCAGTACACATGAATAAGGCAAGAGGATCATTACAAATTCAAGGACAGCCTGGGCTACATAGCAAGTTCCAGGCTAGCCTCTGTGCCTTGCCCAAGACTGCTTGGGTTTGTTTTCAGCTGTAGCATCTTAGAAGGTTAGCAAGCAAATTCTAAAACAGAAGGATGTTGCATCCCTGTAATCCTAGAACTTGAGGGATGAGTCAAGAGGACCAAAAGCTCAAGGCAAACCTCGGTAACATAGTGAATTCTAAGACCAGCCTGAGTTATGTGAGATCCTGCAATAAACAAACAAACAAACAAGTGTAGGAGCAAAAAAAATCACAAAAGACTAAGACATCCCTTATGAGCTATCAAGATGAGTCCAAACCACGACAAGTACTTTCGTCAGGTTAGGCAATATTTTGTTGCAAAAACAAAACCTTCCAAACACAACCAACTGAGACATCAGAACCTTGTTCTTCACACAAGTTCCATAGTGGGTAGTAGAAGGTTCTGCAGTTTCCTCGCTCTGGGTTCCAGCTGGCAGCATCCTACCTGGCCAGGAGCAGTATATGCTGTCAAGGTAGCTAAGAGGACATGGTGTGCCACACACCAGCTCTGAAAGCTTCCACCAAGAAGTGACAGGTGTCATCTGAACTCACATTCTGCTGTCCGAACTGAGCCATGCAGCCAGGTCTCCCAGTGGACAGGGAAATGCAAGGCTACCACTTCAGTGAGAGAGAACATGGAGCGTGGATGCTAATGACCACGGTGATCATCGTCTTCTTAAAGAAACTGTAATCCTGACACAGGCACTAACCAATAAGCCAATGGCGCAAAAGTGTGGGCCCAGCAGCATCTATTTATACACAGTGCATATAGATGAGAGAGTATTTTAGCTGGTATTCGGGAATGTAGGTGAATTTGTAAGGCGTTGGGGGTGGGGGAAGTGCAGTTAGTTCAATTGGTTTACCATGCAAATTTTAATAAAACACTATGTGTCTCTCTTTCTACTATGTAAAACTTGAACTATCCCAGGCAATTAAGCCCCCAAGTGTGGTACGCAAAAATATAAAACTAACGGAGAGAATGTAAAAGGCTGCTCTGCGACCTTGGCATTAGACGACTTCTTTAATAAGACCCCAGAAGGCGCAAACTAAAAGACAAAAAAAAAAAAACCAATGATGCATTTGGCTAGACTAAATCTGAACCTCCCTGTTCCCAGAAGGACATTGCAGAGTCAACAAGCAGCTAGGTGACCCATGAACCCCATGACTAAAACAAAGACGTGTGCAGACAGAATGTTGTAAGAACTCTTTGAAATCAGCATGAAAGACACAGGCGAGTAAGGGCAAAAACAGCGCCCAGCAATTTGTGTAAAGTGGAATCCACAGCAGGGCCCATGGAAAGGACATCTGTACAATCACACGGTAGTCGGAGCAGTGCAAAGAGAGGGACGGCGGCCTGAGGCCCATCCACATGGCCACTATGCCAACAAGTATTGGAAAATGTGTGTGGGAGACAGAAGCCTACAGAAATGTCAGGGGAAGGACGGTCCCACCTCCTGCTCTAAGTGAAACTGAGCAAGACCCAAGAGATCTCCTAGTACACACTGCCTCAGATTAACTTCTTCATGCTACCCAGAAGACCATAGATTGCAAACTGTCCCTACAAGGAATTCCAGACAACCTGAATGTCTATCCACCGAGGAGATTAAAAGCACTCTGTGGTACATGCTTAGGACAAAATGCCCTTTGGCAGTCAGCAGTAGGAAGATGGATGAATTTAGTGACATAAGTTAATAATATAAGAGAGTTAAGAAAAAAAATGTCTAAGGAAGAAATTTTAAAAACATACAAATGTATGTATATAACTGCTGTGAACAGACACCATGACCAAAGCAACTCTGATAAGAACAACATTTAATTGGGGCTGGCTTACAGGTTCAGAGGTTCAGTCCATTATCATCAGGGCAGGAGCATGGCAGCATCCAGGCAGGCATGGCTCAGGAGGAGCTGAGAGTTCTACATCTTCATCTGAAGGTCACTAGGAGTAGATTACCTTCCGTGGGGCTAGGTTGAGGGTTTTAAAAGGCCATGCCCACAGTGACACACCTACTCCAACAAGGCCACACCTCCAAATAATGCCACTCCCTGGGCTAAGCATATTCAAACCATAACAGTTTCTCAAAATTTGAGCTTCCAAAATGGAGAGATATATGTTTCTGCTGTTTATAAGTCCCCCCCCCCACCAAATCTCAGTATTCTGCTGCAGCAGCTCACTCACCGGACACCATGGAGCAAGAAAGAACCCTCATCAAACCCAGGGCCTTGGCCACCTGGCCACACCCACTTTGTCTCCAGACTCCGTACCTGTTGACTGTCACTACAATCACTTTTAAACAAGTCCAAATATGGAAACCTCTAGATTCTCATGTAACCCGGAGTATTTCCTCCTTCACAGGACTGGAAAGTCACAGGAGTTAAGCTGTTATTTCACTTCTGGGAAATGTTATGAAGGGCTGGCTCTACAGATCACAGTCCCTAGTGACATGGGTGGCCATCTATCCCAATTATCCATCCTCTTCTTTCCTAATGTCCCCATCAGAGGAGCTGTGACCCTCATCTCCCCTTCAGACCGCAGACAAGCACAGAGGCCCACCTGTGTTCTCCAGGTGCTATCTGGGGTTCAGATAAACAAACAAGCAAAGTCGTGCTGTGCTATACCTGAGACCTGGGGAAGAAAGACCTTGACTTGAGGTCAGGGCCATGTGTTGTCAGGGCCAGCAGCAACCACAGCCCCAAGACTAAGGGGTTTCTGAGTACCCCTCCCAATCCTGGGAGCCCCCATTCCCAACCCCAGGCTGACCTCTCCTGGCCAGACCCTGTCAAGCAGTTTGGAAAGAGAAAAGCTGAGACATCCTGGATTTATTTCTCCCTCCACGGTCTTCTGCAAAGAAAGACTAGGACAAAGAAGAGATGAGGAGTCTATGGGTCTCCCCGCTCTCCAGCTTCCCCTGTTCCCCTAGACTCCAGCTGCCAGCCTAAAACCACAAAGCCTTTTTGCTCACAACCCAAAGGAAGAGAAAAGACGACTGAAAAAGGAAGAGAAGGCAGCCACAGCCGATTTCAAAAGGCGGGCTAATTTGTGCAGCCCCGGACAGCCGCATTTGCATAATGAAATGTGCAGAGGATGTTTGGCTCATGTATTTTTTAGAAGGTTTAACTTTAATTTTATTTAGCCTAAGAAGGGCATGTCACTCAAACTCCGCTGGTCATTTATAAAAATATTTCAATTGTGTTTCCAAGGAGCTGTCTTTCTGGCCTAAGTGGCTGGTGCCGGAGGTTGGGAATGCAAATGCAGAGAGGTCGGGAGATCGATAGGGGAGGGAGAGAATGAGCGAGGGAGATGGGAGGGGCAGAGATGCTAAGAAAGACGGTGGAAAAGGGACTGGATGCTAAGGAAAAGAATGAGAGCCAGCTTTGTGCAGTGGGACAATGCTCCCTCCCGGAGAAGCAGTCCTGGTAACAGCAACCTAAAACACTGTTTGGGATGGGTGTTCCCAGCAGGCCACGCCCTACTCACTCTAGTCTCAGGTAGACCCTTCTAGTCCACAGAGTTTGAATTTCTATTCAGTTTGCTACTCTGATCTCCCACAAATACAGTTTCCAAGAAAGTCGTCCTCAAACCAAGCTGTCTTCTCATCACTGGGTCATTTGCGAGAAGCTCTTTCTCCATCTGTCACCCTGAATCTCACTATGAGACTGTGTACTGACGATGAGAAAGGGAAGGCTTTGCTTAGCTACGCTGCAGGCTTCTTTCCTCCAGCCCTCTCAATGTCCTACCTTCCATTTCCCCAAACACCCCAGATACCTTACACCACCGGACCCACCATGGCTTCAAACCCTAGTACAGAGGAGATGGAGAAGGAGGAGGGGGCAGGACAGAAATTCTCTCCCTCCTCCTCAGGGCCACAAAGAACTTCTCAAAGACCCTAGAGTTAAAATTTGTGGCTGGGCGATTTAGACGATGAGGCCAGAGACAGGAGAAACTCCCTGGCAGAGGAAGCTAGGACCTCCCTGCTCATTCCTGGTGGCACCTGGCTACTTATTCACACCACAAAGCCTGAGTTCCCTTGAGTTCTTCTCTTAGTCTCAAAGACTTGGAAAGAGACTTTGAGCTTCGTGCAAAACCACTTGACGTCCTTATTCAGTCCCCCCCCTGAGCAGCTGGCCATGCTGAGTTTTCAGCTTTCATCTTGACCAGGGACAAGACCTATGGGTCAGGCATTCTGAGTCTGATACCTCCCAAGGTCTCAGTCTTGGAGATCACAGTGCCTAAGCCAGCTGCAGAGCTAAGGACCACACTACAGTGCTCTACACAGGAAGCATTCCAGAGCCTACTGGAAAAGTATTATCAGGCAAGCAAGATGGCTCAGCCAATAAGAACACAGACCACAAAGCCTAATGACCTGAATTTGACCCCCAGTCCTATACGGTAGTAGATTAGAGAGAAATGACTCCCTCAAGTTGTCCCCTAACCCCCACCTTTACTCTGTGGATAAAACATACATACAGACATACAACAAATAAGTGGAATTTAATTTTTTAATTAAACTTACACCCAGCCAGAATAGGCCAGGGCCGTTAGCTTAACTCCCGGAGTTCATGAACTTGGCTGAGAGTTGTGTGGAACAGGGAAGAGCAGTTCATAGGTCAACAGCGGTGTAAGAAACAGCTAAGGTACGAGACTTCGGGAACTGGACCCATCTGGGTTCTGATTGGCTTGTGCTAATCTGAGCAATAGTCTGTCTCTCTGGTCCCCAGCCTCCTCATCTAGGAGGAGAAGGAAACTGGGACCCACCTGTCAGGACGCTACAATGCATGGGCATCATGCATTCTAATAAGCAGCTCTGGGGCAAGAGAGATGCGTGTGCTGCCCATCTGGCCTATCTCCTCAGAGAGACCCTGGGGCAAATGCCCATTGTGGACACTGTAAAGGACAGTTGTGGAGAAGGGGAGGCAAAGCATTCTAGTAAACAACCACCAATTTATTTAATATTATATAGTCTACATTTATGTATTCATATATTTGTTATATACATAAATGTGTTATTTATTGATGAGAGATTTTTGGGGAGCCAAAGGAGTCAATACTACCTAGGCAACAATGTGTCTAGAAGCTAAGACTAGAAGCTGGATGGGGTCCTGATGTGCCCTACATTCTTACTGTGAGTCCCTGAAGAGCTGAGATGGAATTCTAGCTCCCAACATCTGGCCTTCTCGCATTCCCTTTGGTCAACAACATTAACAGCTCTAGGTGGATGGAAGAAGCCATCACACAGGTCCCCAGCACTTGGTTAGGAAAGGACCCCCAGAGCCAGCTTCCAGCCTACTAGTCCCCAATGTGCAAGGACAGGATGGTTTAGACCAAACTGGAGAAGGGAGAAGAGCCAGGGGAGGGGCTGGCTCTGGCCACTGCAGCCCCACGGGAGGTGCCTGCATATGGCCAGCCAGGCTTGGCAGCCAGAACACACTAATCCTGCTGTCAGCCAGGCCGGGTGCCGGATTAGGAAATGTCATGTTTCAAAGGAAATTATTTCCATTTTCTCCCCAGGAAGAGGAAAAGGCAGAAAGACAAGCAAACTCCCAGGGTCGTGTACTGGGAGACAGGCCAGCATATGGGCGCCTCTCCTCCCTCCCTAACCCTTCTGCAGATGCCCAGAAGTGACAGCGTTTGCCTCCCTGAGTTCATCCAGCCAAGGACAAATGGATTTCACAGTTTATCAAGAGAGGAAGGGGCGTGTCACTGCTCAACAGCCTTAACTCACCTTTGACCCCCGCTTTCCCTGCCCATTATGTCACATGTTCCCGGGAGGACCCGGCCCCCTTATCTGCAGGCTTGGGGCAGCCTCCTGGGATGCACAAGCCTGAGAGAGAAGTCACCCTTGACCCTCAGGGAGATACTGGAAGCTCTGCCCGTGGCCTGGCCCTAAGACCCTGCCTCTTATCTGGAGCCCCACACACTGTAGGCACGTCAGAAAAGCTGAAGAGCGAAAGAATAGAGCCACCCACTCCAGATGTCTCTCTGCTGTGATTTCATCACGTCCCATCTTTTCCTGCCTCATAGGAGACAACAGTAAACACTTCATCTCACTGCCACGGCAAATAGTGGCGCTTCTTAATTACAGAAGTAATGTCACAATATTCCCAATTAATTAATTCTAATCTGGCTCGGAAGAGAGGTCTCGCATACAGTCACCCCTTTGCGCTTCTGGAGCTGAGGACCAGCTCGACAGATACTGTGACTGAAATGTGTTCGTTCGTATGGAGTTATCAGATACTATCGGCAATCAGGCCATTACCATGTGCTTGGGCTTCCACATTCTTTCATATTAAATGAATTTTCATATCACATTTCCCAACAAGCACTGCTTCAAGTCAACTCTTATTTATTTAATAACTCCATGCAAATGTTTCGAATGAAATGTTTTAAAAAAAGAACTATTACCTTGCGCTGGCCTTGGAGTAGGGAAGATGGGAGATGAGGAAGTGTCTCTCTGTATCTACTTGACCCTCCTTACCATGCTCCTGAACCCCCAACTTTTACCAGTCCCAAGACACCTGAAGACTCAGGGGAGGAAGTTCCTGCAATAACCCGCTGCCCCAAGACCTGGCTTTGCCCACTTACATATGACCTCTCAGCCTCTCAGCGCTCAGACAACCTCATGCTTTGGTTAGTAACCCACCGGTTTTGGTTTTGGTTTTGTTTGTTTGTTTAGAAAGAGGTCCTATGGACTAGACAATACCACAGGCCACTGCAGTCTGTTCCTTAATCCCGTGTGTTTCAAATCTGAGCAAATGCAATGCGTTTATGCATTTGTATGACATGCTGTGCCCTCTAGGGTGCTCATTTATAAGCAATTCAAGCAACACCCAAGCATCTCTGGGGCAAAAAGGTCTTCCCTAACCACTCTCCCATCCTGCCCCTTTTCTACACATGTAGCTTTCCTTTATTTGCTTGTTTCCAACAGGGTCTCATTGTAGCCCCAGCTTGCCTTGAACTGGCTGGGTCAAGAATGACCTTGTATTTCTGATCCCCCTGTCTCTACTTTCCGAGTACAGGAGTTTCAGGTCCGTACTACTTTTTATGTGGTGCTCGGGGTGGAACCCAGGGCTTCACATGTGCTAAGTAAACACTTTCTGACACAGGCTTATGGCTTATGAGTGGCCAGAGGCTCCTACCCCAGCAACACAATTAGCAAGTGACCGGATATACCTTTATTCCAGACTCTTGACCCCAGAGTCAACGATTTCCTGCCATTGGGCTATCTGGAGATGCGGTCATAAAAAAGCATCATGACAGCTGGACCTGGTGGTCACCTTAATAGTATCTGGTACTACAACAACCTCAGCGCAGCGTCTCCTGGGACCCATCCCCCATCCCACCGGGGTCAACAGCTTCCCCTGTGATGTCCAGCAGAGAGCTTGTTCCTGCTGTCTCCAGCTCTACCGCTTACGGTGTTCGCAATAAATTGTGGAGCGCTGACTATCCAGGAGCCAAAGCTCCATACTGCTCCCTGATTCTTTTTATTAACAAGCCATCCCATCCATAAAGGAACATGGGTTCCAGGGACTAAGGTGACATACACATCTCCTTCCAGCCTCGAGTTTGAACTTTTGATATCTTCAAAGTGGGGAAGTAATATCTCATGGAAAATCTTCCAAGCTTCCGTGGAAAGTAAAGGATATCATGTAAGTTCTGGAGCACGAGAGGAGAGATACTTTGCTTGCATTGTCCCAAGCAGGTGCTTCAGGTAAAAGAGCCCCTTGGTGATCTTTCCCTGAAGCCCACTAGGATCCGTGTCCCCTGACTGACTCCTTCTTAGTCACCATCTCAAGCCCCAAACGCTTGTCCTTAACCTTTGTCGCTTCATCTGAACCTCTCTCCCTTGAGAAGGATGAGGAGGGCTCTTGCCAAGTCACACACAGTGAGGAGAGCTGACTGATGAGAGACCAACAGTCTTAATGAAGAAATTCTCCACTCTGTCCCCATGCCACTTGGTGGGACAACACCTTAGAGCTGGGCTAGGCTCCTAAGCCTGCAGATGTATGGCAGTCTCAGTTCATGGATTTCCTACCAAATCAGCCTACGGTAGGAACATTCTAGAACACAGCTTCCTTCTGTTTCTCCAGACCCACTGCTTCTACATAGGCTTCCTGGGTGCCTTTTGTTCACTCCCAGCTTACATGGTTCTCTGACCAGACCTCAGCTCTACTAGGTGGATGGATATCCTGACCCCAGGTAAAAGAACTGAGCTGGTACACTTCTTGGTTGGCCAAGCTGAGAATCTAATATGGATCCATCTGACCCAGGTTGGCTACTTTGCCTGCCTCAGGAGAGTGGAATCTCCTGCCTCAAGCCAGGGCATTTGCATGAACCCACTCACAAAGCTGGAGTCTGACAGAACTCCACTCATTCATCCCACAGGTATTCACCATCAGACACTAGACACACATGACCTGATCCTCAGCCTTCTGGAGCTGACATGCCATCCTCTGGTTTCGACAGAGGCTGCATGAGTCCTGATTTTGTGCCCAGGGTTACTTCCACTGAGCACCTACAGTCAGGCCAGAAACCTGAGAGGAGGCAGACAACAACTTACCCACCTCTCATGCCTCGCTGCCCTGCTGCTGTGATTCCACGGTGGTTCCTTGCAGCAAAAAGGATTCCCAGCAGTCTGAGCGGGTATCCAGATTCCAGATGCAAATGGGAAATCATCCTGAGAGCTTTAAATCAGCTGATACTCAAGCCTCATGTGTCAGGGAAAGAGGGTCCTCTCTCTCTCTCTCTCTCTCTCTCTCTCTCTCTCTCTCTTCCTGCCTCTCTCTGTCTCTCTCTCCCCCACACTGTGTGTGTGTGTGTGTGTGTGTGTGTGTGTGTGTGTGTGTGTGTGTTTGTGTGTGTGTGTGTACATTTATATATGGGTGTATGCACTGCCAGAAAAAGAGACCAAACACGTTGTCCAATCCTAAGCACATCGAGGACAAAGATGCCACCCTAGTTTCTCCAGCACCCCATCTAAGCACAGTCACAAGTTTGCAGGTTCTCAGTCCAGGGAGTGGACTGACTAGTAGATCGTCTGCCTGGCCAGCTGACTATAAGTACAGACATCCCTCAATCCCTGAGGGGGAACAGTACCTCCTTCCTGCTTCTAATCACTCACCGTGACAGATTGACAGAAGAGCCCCCACCATGTAAAACTGCCTCTGGGCACAAGTACAAAACATCAAACATTTAGGAAACATCATCCAAGAACAGTTGGCACCACGAGTAAACTGCTTTAAACACTCAGCTATAAGCAATTGCTTTAAAACTCCGGCATGGCCAGGACCTGGCGTCAAATAGCCTGCTCAGCCAGCTCCTCCACTGCCCTCCCAGATTCTCCTGACCATCAGCACCTTCTCCTCTGGCCTCCTGCTTCCTCGCTTCCCTATGGAACCTGCCCACACATAGCATCCCAGGAACTCCCAACAGTAGAGAAGTCCCTGGTTTGGACTCCAATGTCCTCATGCCTCATGCCCCAGTTGGAGGATAGGACTCATCCTGTGACCAGTGCATGGATTCCCCGGAGGCCTTTACCAAGCCAGGTCTTGAGTCCTTCCTTCTCTTTGCATAGCATTTATGATCTCAGAATTGCTTCAATTTCTTCAGATCACTAGCCTGCCAAAACTACCTGCATGAGAGGCCTGAGACTTTGTCTTTGAGGAGCATAAAAGGCCACATGCTGTCAGGAGTAGGAGTTGAGCCTTGAAAGGAAACTCTGTTTCTTCTAATCTGGCAGCCATGTGCAATCTCTCAAGTCCGTGCTTGAGTCTCTCCAAGGTGAGCTCCTTAGGGCTTGGGGCAAGGGATCAAAGAAAGTCAAGTGTCCTCCAAGAAGGGTTCTGGGAGCCTACCAGTGGTAGAAGATAAAGCCTGGCTGTCCTGTCTGCCATAAATCACCCAAACCATGCCTTCTTCCCAGGTATACACTTTTGGTCTATTCCAGGCAAGAGGCCGGAGTCTGACCAGGAGCTGAGTGTAAGACCAGCTTCTCCCTGCTTCAGTGCTCTCAGGAGCTTTGAGTAGCTACCACCCAGTGCCCCCTGCAGTTACACTCCCCAGATGCTGGGGAATTGCCTCCTTTCTGTTTGGGAAGAAACAGGAAGGCCTGTCTAGGTTGCCACTCACCCACGTCCCCAGTAGATGCTGAAGACACCTTCATCTCACCTGTAAAATATACAGCCCTTCCCTCGTTTGTTTCTAGTGACCATAGGAGGTTGCTATGCATATCCCCATTTAACAAATGAGGGGAACAAGAGCGTATTCACTTTACAACAAGGTTAAGTGAATCTCTGTGAGTTTTGAGTAGTTCAAAAATGACAGAAACAGTAGTTCAAAAATGATTCAAATGCTTGAATCCAAGCATTCTGACCCAAAGCTCGGTATGGCATCGTTGACTGAGTTACCAAGCAAATCCAGTATCTGTGGACCTCACTCTTGTGCTTTGAAAACTCCTAACCCCCAACTCCATCTTCTAATAACAGGTGCCCTTGTCATCTGCCTGGCAACATGGTCCTGCCTAGGCTCTGGGTCATTTAATGTAGTATCTCTCTCATTGAATAGCTCACTCAGACCTTAGCTTCTTTTGATCCTCCTGCCTCCACCACTTGAATGCTAGCAATATAGGTGTTTGTCACCACACCTGATTTATGCAGCTCTGGGCATCAAACCCAGGGCTTTGTGCATGTTAGGCAAGAATTCTACCAGCTAGGCTGCATCTCTAGCCCCAGTGGCTCGTTCTTTTACAGAACAGATAACTTGTCGGGTAAAAGTGAAGTACACAGAGCAAGGGAAAGGAAAATAAGTCGAAAGCGAAGACCACTGGGCTGAGCCAGGGCTCAGTCTTTCCGGGTTATGAGACAGGAGCAATGGAGCAAAGCATCTGAGGAAACAGGAGACATGACCAAGGTTAATGAATTTGTGAACCTGACAGGGTCATTGGATGCCCAGATATTTGATCCATCGTCATTCTATAGGTATCAGTGAGGACCTTCCTAGGTAAGATAACCATTGCACTGGAGACTGTACAAGGCCAAGCATTGGCTCTCCCGTGGGTGAGTCCCATCCAATCACCAGAAGATCTGACTAGAATAATAAGGTCAACCTTCCAGTGAGAAAGGAGAACACATCTTGCCTGATGGCCTTCAAGCGAAGACACTGGGTCTTTCTGGGCTCAGACTTGAACTTGAACACTGAAATTCTTGAGCCCTGGGCCTGCTGGCTTTCACACTGGAATTCATACCATCGGCTCTCCCAAATCCCTAGTCTCCCAGCTTCAGGTTTAGGGACTTCCTGGCTTACATAGTCATATGACCTAATTCTTCATGATACATTTGTAGTGAATCTGCCTATTATATTACACATCTTAGTTTGCTTTCTTCAGTGAATCTTTAGCAGCACAGTAATCAAATGACAGACCAGGGGACTTAAACAGAACGGGAAAGGAAGTAAGGGCTGGAGAGACCTGTCAGTTCCTGTCCTAGGCACTGTGACCAATCCCTTGAGAGAAGCAGCTTAAAGGAAGAGAAACAGTACCACTCACAATTTCAGACCAACATGGCCAGGAAAGGCATGGTCATGGAACCTGTAGCAAAGTCTCCTCCTATGTTGGGGACCAGGAAACAAAGAGTTTGGCCAGAATAAGAAATAGTTATCACCTTCAAGGCTTGACCACAGTGACCCATTTCTATCACTGAGACTACGACCCAAAGGTTCAACAGCCTTGCACGGTGCCAATGGCTGAGAAACAAGTATGTGAACACATGAGCCTGTGGGGAACATTCATTTTCAATCTATAAACAGAAGGTAAAGAAATCAAGGGTGCCCACACACACCCACGAGCACGACCAACATGCTTCTTAGAAAAACTTGCGAAGTTTGGTAAGGCCTTGTGGTTTGAATGTAGGATTTCAGAAACAACTCTGGGCAATAAGGCCTCAATGTCACCATAGGAATGTCTGTCTCAAGTGGAGCAATGCTGACCTATGTTTGAGGAGCAGAGTGGACAGATTGGCCAGGATTTTGGATGAGTTTTCCATACGGTCCCAAAACTCTGGCATATGGACAAAGGACACAACAGATGCCGTGTGTTCAGTGGATGAGGACAAGTGCCCGAAAGACCAGTGGGTGACCATATCAAGGAAGGAAAAAGAAAAGTAAAGCCAAAAACACTGGTGTCTCAGGGGAACTCCTTATTTGTGGGCCCAGATCTGGCTCTGGAGCATGAGGAGACTGCCAACTCTACCCAGCCCTGAGGCACAAAGCCAGGGAAAACAGTCTTCCACAAAGAAAGCCACTTTCCCAGCTAAAGTCAGGAACTTTCAGAGACAATGTAGGGGCATCTAGGAAGACGTATGTACCATGTATGAGGGGTGCTATAATGCAGTGAGAATGGCTTAGAAAAAGAGCAGGCAGGGAGAGGGAAGTCACAAGAAGACGGATTGACAGGGGAGAAAGGAAAGATGGTGGCAGAGATGGCCTCTCAGGCAATGTGACAGAACCAGTACAACACATTTACCATATTTCATGTCATCTATGTCTCCCTGGGCACACAAACACCACTAAATTTCCCAGTCTCCCTTGTAGTATCATGGGTGTGCGCGTGTCTAGATCATGCTTGATACGTGTGAACAGAGGTGGTCTGTGGCACTTTCTAGCTTGGCAAAGGTCCTTGTGTGTTCTTGGTATGACAGCATCATGATTCAGAGAGAGCAAGGATCCCCACATCATTCCTAAAGCAGAATTTTCATGAAGAGCCACCCTGAGCCACACTCGATGGTACAGCCACAGAAATTAGAACTGACTGTTACAGTAACACAGCCAACCCATGTGACAACCAGAGATGCATAGCTGAGAGCCCTGGTGGGACATGGATGAGTCCACAGGAGTCAATTCTCTGCTGACAGGGCTAGCAGAGGAGGGAGGGATAGAGGAATGGTTGATGGAAAAAGTAAAGAGAAGCCGGAAGACTCAGGCCTGTCTGGAAGGACTCAGCCACACCAGGGCCAGCCAGCCTCCAGCTTTACATGCTCCACTTATAAAGAAGGGACCAACGTGCTACTGAAAAAATTAAAAATTTAAAAAACGAAATGGATTTGTGGTTCTCAGTCTATCACAAATGAGCTGCGGGACAGGGGCATTTAACCTGTGTTCCTCATGTCTCCATATCTTTGAGACGACTCATTTATTCTTTATTCATGCCATGGTCATACAGTGAACACTGTATATATTCCAGACACCTTGCTTGCTGTGAGAACAACCAGTGAGCTGGATAGTCTGCTGCCCATGGACTCATGCAGCGGCCCGAAAGGGGAAGCACTTTGATGAGACACCCTTGCTGCCCATGGACTCATGCAGCGGCCCGAAAGGGGAAGCACTTTGATGAGACACCCTTGATTATCTTCTTTACTAGAGCATGCACATGCTGGCCCATCTTTGCCTGGAGTTCCCAGCAGTCAGAGGTTCAGCCATAGTTTTTAATGCTCCTCAAAGGCCGTTTGGTTGAAGGCTTGGTCCTCAACCATAGGCTCTGTCAGGAAGAGGCGGAACATCCAGTAAGGCCAGCTATATAGGAAAAAGTTATATCATTGTGGGCATACCCTGAAGGAGATTTTGAGATCTCAGACCCCCCCCCCCACCTCTCTCTTGCATCGCAGCCACCACAAGATGAGCTATCCTTCTCTACCACACATATACCTTCTGCTACAGGGTACTTCTGCCACAGGCCCAAGTATACAAGGCCACTAAACAGCAACTACAACCTCTGAAACCATAAGATGTCACCTCCTAATCTGGTTTTCTTTTAGCATTTTGTCACAGCAATGGAAAGCTAACCTGGGCCCTCCCTGGGGGGGGGGGGGGGGGCTCTCCTCCGGTCCCTTCTAGGATAGTTTATGATGAAAAGAGACGATGTATCTCAGTTGGTAGAGGGCTCGCCTAACATATCTAGCATACACAAAGCCCTGGGTTTGGTCCTAGCACCTCCTTATACAGGCCATAGTGGTAAATGTCTTGTAACCCCAGCATTAAGGAAACAGGCAAAGGATCGATTATTTAAGGCTATCCTCAACTCTATAGCAAGCCTGAGACCAGCGTAAGCTACCTGAGATCTTGTTGCCAAAACAAAACGAGGCCGCCCACTTTGAACGAGAGGCTGACCGGCCAAGTCTACTTGTGAGCGCTTTAACCTCCATGATTTTCCTCTCTCAAAGGAACGACTATCCAGCAGGGAGCTGGGGATTGAGGACAGGGACAGTACAGTAGCAAAAGTTTACAACTGAACAGCGTCCGCCCTGAGAGACCCGGACTAGGACTGGCACTACTGCTGAAGCACTCTGGGATGCTCAAGCTAACATCCCATCCCATCTCCGCCCATCTCCCTCCCTTCCTGGTACTTTGCCAAGCTCCTCCCACTGTCTAGACTGTACCACCTCCCTCCCTCTCACCACCTCCTGTCCTACTTCCCCTCAGGATCACTCTCTCCTGTTGCTCAGGCTCGCTCAGGCTCTGCCTCCTTTCCTCTCTCCCTCCTGTCTCAAACTCTCTCCCCCTTTAGCAATCAAATCAACAAGTCCTTATTGGGTATGAGCCATACTTTGCCCTAGTCAGTCAGCCTGCTGCTGCCCTGTAGCCACCTCCATTCCCCAGGAACCAGCCCCCACAAGGCTGTCAGTCAGCAACAGGACCAAGAAACAAGGAACTGAATGTGTCCCTCACCCACATTCCAAAAACCAGCCAGCAGGCCTCCTCTCCCTCAGCTCCACCTCCCTCCAGGCAGCCCAGGGAGCTTGCATTATTTAGAGAAATTATTTAGCATTCTGCTTCTGTCATTCCTTGCCACGGCACCAGGCCGAGATGTGATAAAAATATCAACGTTAAATCGACTCTGACGATTGCTGTTTATTTGCAGTGTCACTGGTGCTGGGACCTGAGTCGACAGCTCCTGCAGGACCCCAAGTGCCAGAGGCGGTGGCAGCAGCAGCAGCAGCTCTTATGGAAATCTCTCAGGTTCCCAGTGCTTGGTAGCTGAGAGCGGTAGCCTTAGGGGACCTGTGCCTCAACCACTCCACCTCAGGTCAACCTGACTTCCCTTAAATCCTTTACTCTAGAAAACACCTATAGAAAGTTCTAGCAAAAACACTACTGAGGCATGAGGACATGTGTGTCTTCCTGTGAGCACCGGGTCACACACAAGCTCATGTCCACTCTGGCAGAAGCAAATCGCATCCTCACACTACAGATCTGAAAGCGGAGGCTTGAGAGGGGAAAGGCTGAGTAGTTTTCCAGACACACAGTGGCAAGCAGGGAGCCTAGAGCAGGCCCCGGGGTCTATGTGCTTTAAACCCATGGCACCACAATAATGAACCAGCAAATGGCATCCAGCTTGAGCCACTGAGCAGGACTGAGAAGTCTCTGAAGGCAGATGACAACAGAGCTTGTCTCCCTGTCTCATTACTGGCTTGGGTGGCCAACCTATGCCCCCAAGAGATGGAGAGTGAACATCCTGATACCCTGTTAAAGACGCAGGACCCTCTGAGGCTAGGTGGATTCCCTCTAGCACATCTGGGGGGAAAGAGTGGCCTTGAGCTTTCAGAATAGGGACCATGCCCTGATGACAAGAGAGACAAACCAAGAGGAGACACAGGAGACAGCTATGCTTTCCCAGGATACTTGGGTGACCACAGCCCTGGTGATGTCCTCTTTTCCTGGGAACAGAACACTTAGTGACTGCTCAGCAAATGGTGGTTGTTGACCCAGGCTAGGGGGTGGTGATGACCTCCGGAAGAAGTCTCCAGGATATGGATGGTGGTGGCCCTGGGAAGAGATCTCACCTAGTTCTTCAGAAAAGGATGTATATAGCTCCAGACAGTATAAAGTCAAAGTCAATCTGCTGGGTATGCTAGTGTACACAATCCCAAGCCAGCACCCAGAGAGCAAGACAAGCTGATTGTGAGTTCAAAGTCAGCCTAGCTATATAGCCACATAGACAGACAGACAGACACACACACACACATATAATCTAAGGACTTGGGATGTAGTCTAATGACAGAGCAGTTGCATACCATGCAAAACTCCTTGAGTTCAAATTCCAGAGTTCCAGCACCTCAAGAGGAGAAAAAAAAAAAAACAACCATGTGGAGAGAGCTGCCAGCTCAGGTTACCGAGGCAGAGCTGATCCCAGGGGACTCAAAGGTCTAAGCTAAAGATGCCAAGAATGCCATCTGACTCTGTGGGAAGCTGGGCTCACTGCCGACTGTCATACTTTAGAGGAATATAGAAGTGTGGCCAGGATAGCAATGAACTTCAGATCGCATCATGAGAGAAATATTGCAAGAACTGGGCCTATCTGATCTATACGAACCCTACCAGGTTAAACTGCCCAGTATTTAAAGAGCTGCTAAGGAATGCCTTGACCTTAGGGGCCTTTGCAGTGAGTAGTGGTTTTAATAGGTGTGTGAATGCTTACCCCTTAGGGAGTGGCGTTATTAGGAGCCTTGTTGGAGTAGGTGTGGCCTTGTTAAAGTGTGTCACTGTGGAGGTGGGCTTTGAGGTCCCATGTATTCAAGCTAAGCCTCGCAAGAGGGCTGTCTCTTTCTGCTGCCTATAGATCAAGATGTAGAACTCTCAGCTCCTTCTCCAGGACGACGTCTGCCTGCATGCCACTTGCATGGTTCCTGCCACGATGATAATGGACTAAGCCTCTGAAACTGTAAGCCAGCCCCAATGAAATGTTTTCCTTTGTAAGGGTTGCTGTAGTCATGGTGTCTCTTCACAGCAATGAAACCCTAAGACACAGTGAGTATTTTTCACACAGAAGTTAAGCTGACAGACAGGACACAGCGGTAGTCCTTGATACTTTCCCACCGGGACTCATGAAGATATCATTCTTATCTGCATAGCTAGCAGAGAAAAAGGAATGTACAAAAGTGCCCATAGCCAGACCTGGCCAGCCATGGGACTCTAACCACCCACATGTCAAAGCCTGCAGCTGAGATCTTGAAATGTGCTTAATTTTAGGACTCTGAACAAGCTCACGGGTAGGAGTAGTGAGCCCCCAAACCCCATCACTAGTAATATGTAATAAGTGAGTTAGGGCTCAGGAGAGAAAAGCTGCTATAGGCATGCTCAAATATTAGGAAACAACCTGTCCCCTTTCGCCTCAGAGTTTTCAAGTTTTTAGGCCTCTTCCTAAGAGAGGCAGAAGGGAGAGGCCAGGCTGTACCACATAGGTGCATGCATTGCAATGAGGCATCCTGTCTGCTCCATGGAACTGGAGAGTCTGTTTAGCCAGCCTTTCACAGCAGGGCTTCTGTGAGTCCACTCACTATGCTATGGGAGACCTAGACAACCCCAGGGCATGACTATCCCCTTAGCCTCCCACCCCTGCTGAGGAGAAAGCCTCCAAATGGACTAATGAAAATCATCCAAATTGAGTTCAGCCGAGCAGCAGAGAGGAGGATGGATGCCATTAATTATCTTGAGCTGGTCCTTAAGCTTCAGCCCCAAAACACAACCATGCACTCTGGACACACAGTGGCAATTAGCCATGTGATATTTGGACAATGTCCAAATAAAACGTTCATGTTCTGTGTAGAGGGCATATGGGGCACATGAGGAGAAAGCGTCAGGTTGGCCCTGCAAGATGGTCCCAGCATGGCTGATGGAAAGGCCAGGAGAAGAGATACAAACCTGAGTTTCTCCGCTTGCTGTCTGTGTGTCCAGGACCCAGTTACTTGGCATCTCTGAGCCTTTATGCCTGCCTCGGTTAGGATTTCTATTGCTGTGATGAAACACCATGACCAAAAAGCAAGTTGGGGGAGGAAAGGGTTTATCTGGCTCACACCTTTGAGATCACAGTCCATCATTGGAGGAAATCAGGACAGGAACTCAAGCAGGGCTAGAACTGGAGGTAGGAGCTGATGTAGAAGCCATAAAGGGGTGCCGCTTACTGGCTTGCTTCCCCTGGCTTGCTCAGGCTGCTTTCTTATAGAACCCAGGATCACCAGCCTAGGGATGGCACCACCCACAAAGGGCTGGGCCCTCCCCCACTGACCACTAATTGAGAAAATGCCTCACAGCTAGATCTCATGGAGGCATTTCTTTAAACAAACCTCTGACTGTAGCTTATATCAAGTTGACACACAAAACCGATCAGTAGCTTAGCTGGGATGTAGCTCAGAGGTAGACCAGTTGTTTAACATGCTCATAAAGGCCCAAGTTGTATCCCTAACACTGCAAAAAACAGATCTCATGGGCTTTTTAGAAGAATTCATAAGACAGCAGGTAACACAGGCATGGATATCCTGTGAGACCTGGGAAAATCAGCAGACATGGAAAGCTTCATTCTCTCTGTGTATCAGAATTTTGTCTTCAAGCTCTCATGTCTCCAGGACTTAAATACTCACATCAAAGCCTGTTGAGGCCAAGACAAGCCAACTCCAAACTTAGGACCCTGGTGTAGTGACCATGCCCCTCCCATCAAACCCAGACTCCACCCCTACAAATGCCCATCAATCAGTCCTCGCAGGAAATCCCACAAGACCCAGAGATCATTTAGCTTTTGATTGAGGAAGTACTTCCATATCCCCAGTCATGTGCCCTTCCCCTGTGCCTGGAGCTAAAGACAGCTCACTTGTGGGAAGATAAAAGGCCTCTAATTGTCTCTTTCTCCCCTACAATATTGACCAGGGCAGAGTGAGGCTGGGTGTCTCATCTGCAACCTGTTGGCACTTGGCTAGCTGTTCTGTGTAAGTGTCAGTAAGGAAAGGAGAGCCAGGCTGGGCACAGAGCTCAGTGGTGGAGCACTTGCTTAGCACACATAAGTCACTAGCTTCAATTCCCAGCACCACAGTATAGGGAGGGTTCTTCTGGTTCCAGGCTGGGGACCCTGAAGGCTAGTCAAAGGGCAGGCTGGATGGGGGAACCAGATGGCTTCAAGGACCTGCACTACTAAGCATGACAGTTAATACTGACTATCAACCTGCTGAGATTTAAAATCGTCTGGGAGACAAACCTCTAAGCATACCCGTGAGGAAGTGTCTAGACTGAGTTAGTTAACTGGGGAGTGAAAAATATACCCTAACCATGAGCAGCATGCTGGGGTCCCAGAATGAATCAAAAAGAGAAAGCAAGCTGGGCATCAGCATTCACTTCTCCCAGCTTCCTGACTGTGGATGTGGTGTGACCCGCTGCCTCGGGTTCCAGCTGCAGCCTCCGCTATCATGATGGATGTAACCCCCAAATCATGAGCCAGAATAAACCTTTCTTAAGTTCCTCTTGTGAGGTATTTTGTCGCAGTGAGGAAAATAATCACTGCAAGGACCCACCTATCACTTCCATCCTCCCCCTAGATGAAGCCTGATCCCCCATCCCCACACTCTCTTTCTCTCCACTGTGGACGTTCTCCAAGCATCCTATGCTCTGCATGCTGGCTCATCCCACCTCTGCACCCTTCCCTGCGGCCCCATCCCACAAAGCCCACCTCTTTGGGTTGTGTCCCCCTAGCTCCCTTGTTCTCTGCATCCCTGCAAATTTAGCATAGGAGACTGGAGAAAGAAGTTGGGAGGTGGAAGAATGGAAAAGCCTGGGCTGTATTACCTGCCCTGGTTTCATTTCTGTTGCTGTGATAAAATACTCACATGAAAAGCAACTTAGGGGAGAAAGTGGTCATTTTAGCTCCCAGTTCCAGGCTCCAGTCCATCATAACCGAGCCTTCAAGGCAACAGGAACTCTAATAGCTGGTCACAGCTACAGTCAAGAGCAGAGAGGAAATAAAGCATGCGTGCTTACTCATGTTCAGCTCACATTCTCCTTTTTTTATACTGACCAGGACCCAAACCTAGGGAATGGCGCCACCCACAGAGGGCTGGTTCTTCCCACATCAATTCAGGTCATCAAGACAATCACTCATAGATCCGTCCATAGGCCAACCTAATCTAGACAATGCTTTATGGAGGCTCTCTTTCCAGCTGATTCTAGTCTGGATCAAGTTGCCTATTGACAGTAACTACTATACCACGCACACACCCTATCCCATCTGAGATCTCTACAGAAGATTGAAACCCTTTAGCCACGGCTCTTTCTTCCGATGCTTTTCATGCCTGGCTGGTAAGTCTCTCCCATTTACTAAGGCCTGGGGCACTTCTCTACCCTTGTTGGTGGTTTTCTTTTTCCTGGCCACAGGTCTGCAAATAGTCCTCTCTCCCTAATAAGAATTATCCGCTCTTTCATTTAGTCTGCAGTGCTATGTCCCAGTAGTACCACAGTGCCCAGGCCAGGTGGAGTTAACATGCATAGAGCTGGGACAGAGTTGAAGTGTTGTGGGGAAAGGTCTCCATGGATGTCCTGGGCACTGTTTATCCCTCTAAAACACAAAGGGACCAGGCAGGGTCTCTTTTGCCTAACGTGTACATACACTTGTGGACAAACTTTCTCTGCTAGGAGCGTCTTGGAGTTTTGGCCTCTCCGTAAGTTTGGAGAAATACCTGAATTGTATACCAGAGTCCCCACAAGTCCCCAGTCCAACTTTCCAAGTGTTGTAGGCGTGGCCATCAGCAGCATCACCATCTCTCTCCAGAGCCACTGGTTTGGAGAAGGGCCAGAGGAACAGAGACCCAAGCTATAGTCATCATCCTTGGCTACCAGATGGCACAGGTGTCAGCAGGCAGGCCAAAGTCACAGGTGCTAAATAAGGATAGGATTCAGCTGAGTCCTGTTTCACAGTGCAGTCATATCAAAGAAGGGGCCTGTTGAAAGAATTGCTATGGCTCAGAAAGGCACTGTCAGGATTAATCTCTAATACTTGCTGGCACCAATAATCTGGTTATTAAAAGAAAGAAGAAATAATAAAATAACAAGCATAACCCACACCAGCTGAAGATGTCCCATCCTCCTGAGCATGTACACACACACACACACACACACACACACACACACACACAGAGAGAGAGAGAGGGGGGGGAGTACACAGGCACACACACACACATTCATGCAGTCACCTACTCACATACACACACACACACACACACACACACACACACACACACACACACACACAGACACGGCTGCCATCTAGGAAGGCCCATAAGGACAGCAATGAGTACTAGGACCCCCCACCCCCGAGGGCCAAGGGCAAAAATGAAGTCAAGGGGAGGCCTGTTTCTTTAGCCTCACGATAGTTGTTTACAAGAAATGACAGAACTAAATAAGGGAGTAGAAACTGTGTGCCACTGGAAATGAATATTAAGTTAAAAATCCACCCAAAATTATTTCCAGAATCAAATTTAATTGAATGTTGTCATGCAGACCTCACATTTGAATATAATCAGATTATAACTTGTACTCCAAAGACTTCAAAACCCACACAGTGCCATTAGGCAAGCTCACTTCCGACAGGAAAGGTTCCAGAAAGTCTATCTAACATTCACACACACTTATAAAGAGCCTACAGTGCACTGAACACTGAGTCAGCCTCTGCAACATCAGATGAGCAGCTATGGTCACGTCCTTAAACCCTGTCAGATGAGCAGAAGAATCAGGCAGTAGCCATGTTCGGGGATAGTTCTAGTCAAAGCAGAAGGCCACTGAGGTGGGGAGGAGGTTAATCCAAAAGCAGGAGGGCTGAAGGAACCCCAGACATAAGGAAGAGACATGCACAGATGCCACTGCTGTGTGAAAGAGCAGCAAACATCCCTGTCAGGCCCAAGCACCATGGGCAGGGAGAGACAGGAGCTAAGCCAGTGCAATCTAGATCACCATGGCTTTTGAAGGCCAGGCTAAAATGTTCAGGTATCTAAAAACAAGTGCCAAGCTGGCAAGACCAGGAGAGGTTACATCCACACTTTTGAGGGTGCTTCTCTGTTGTTGTTGTTGTTGTTGTTGTTGTTGTTGTTGTTGTTGTTGTTGTTTTGGAATCTGCTATGGTTTAGAAACTCTCTCAAGCTTGTTGTGATCCTTCTGCCTCTACCTCCTGAATCTGAGATTATAGGTATATGCCACCACACCCAGTCCTAAATCCATGTTTTAGGATACATTAGGAGAGCAAACCCTGTGTCAGTCAAGACTGTGAGGTCCTGGGGAACAGAGAGAGCCAAGGATTCCTCAGAGAGAGCCAAGGGCTCCTCAAGATCTCTTTTCCACTTAGACAAATGTGTTTATTCAAAGATGAGACAAGCCACAGAAGGTCTGGGTCCCAGAGGTCTCAGATTGAAATGATGCCCCCTTTTTCCTCCCAGTGGCCTGAACTAGGTAAGGCTGATAGGTAAACAGATGACCCTGTTAAGAGGATTCTAGGTCACAGAAACTCTTGGCTGGCCCTAGGTGTGGTGTGTGGCCCTCTGCTCTGGAAGGAACAGGGATGAAAAGAACACGGGGGAAAAGCAGGCAGGGCTCATGATAAACATACAAGAAACATACAAGTGGCTAAACCTGTTTGTCCCGGGAAACAGGCCAGCAAAGGCTTGGAGGAGCTATTGGGACACTTAACAGACAGTAAATTCTTTGTCACTTGACTCCAGAAGGAGTCAGACAGACAGACAGGCAGGCAGGCAGGCAGGCAGGCATTCAGGCACACAGCTCTTTGGGACAAACAGCAGAGGGAGAAAGCAGCCAGAACTTAAACTAGGAGCTCCTAGGAAAGGGTCACAAAAGGGCTAGAGAAGCAACCCTTGCTAGTGCCTGGGCTCACAGGCAAAGGCCTGGGAATGGGAGAGCAAGGAAGACCAGAAAATCACCTGTGATGGTGTATCCTCGCTGTCATCCTGACTGGATTTAGAATCATCATGAAGGTACACCTCTCAATCTGTCTGTGGCGATGTTTCCAGAAAGGTTTAAATGAGGAAAGAAGATCCAGTCTGAATGTGGGTAGCGCTAGCCCATTGGGTTGGAGCACTGGACTGAATGAGAGGAGAGAGCACTGAGTACCGGCCTTTTATCTCCCTGCTTTCTGACTGCGGATGCGGTGTGACTAACTGCCTCATGCTCCTGGCTCCATGCCTTACCAACCATGATGGACTGTGCCCTCACACCATACACCAAAATAAACCCTTTCTTCCTTCAGTTGTTTTTGACAGGTGCTTTGTCACCACAACAGGAAAAGTAGTTAGCCACCACTTGGGCTTTGAGTGTGCTTCGGCACACACAGGAGGGAGCCTTCGTCTCCAGGTGTTCCTACTTCCACTGTCGAGCTTACAGACAGAGAAATAACCTCTAGGAATCCAGGCTGAAAAAAAGAAAAAGAATGTAGTGGGCAGAGTTGAGCAGAGTTGACTAGGAACATCAGCACCCCTGGGGAGACAGTTTCCTTACAGGAAATCCAAATACATCATAGGAAGAAGAGGCAACAGCAAGCCCGGAGGAGGAACTATCAGAATCAAGAGACTGTACAACAAACACATCATCTAAAATGTCTAATTGTCTATGAAAAAATTACAACAGGAAAAGCAATAAGACCGAGACCCAAAACACAGCCAATAGACACCATCTCCAAGCAGCCCAGGTATGGGATTGAGCAAAGACTGTCCAAACCGCTGTTATACCCACATTTGAACAATTAAAGGAAGTGATGTTTAAGGAATTAGAGAACCATGTGAAGGCATGACCCAACAAATCAAGAATCAGGGGCATTCCAAACAGAACCAAGGATTCAACCAAAGAACACTGGCTGTGTGCTGGAGAGATGGCTCAGAGGTTAAGAACACTGACTTCTCTTCCAGAGGTCCTGAGTTCAATTCCCAGCAACCACATGGTGGCTCACAACCATCTGTAATGGGATCTGATGCCCTCTTCTGGTGTGTCTGAAGACAGCTACAGTATTCTTATCATATCTATACCTATACCTATACACATACACACACACACACACACACACACACACACACACATATACATACACATACATATACATATATATAATCTTAAAAATAACTCACTGGCTGCTCTCTTCCAGAGGATCCTAACTTTCAACACCACACAGCAGCTCACAACAGTTTGTAACTCCAGTTCCGGGGCATCCAATACTCTCTTCTGGCATCTGAGGGCACAGGGTACACACACGGTACACAGACATACATGCAGGCAATATACCTATCCACATAAAATAAAAATGTGAGTTATTATACACTCTAGGACATGAATTATATTTGCCAACAGTGATGTCCATGAGTGAACACATGCCTCAAATTACTCAGCAAACAATAAATTAAGGAATGCAAGTCTGTGGTGAAGCAGTCAGTCTGTGGTGCTGTCAGTGTCTGTGAGTCCCCACTATCACGTAATCCTCTGTATCATCATCCATTCAGTCTTTCTACTTGTTTCCCCCACAAAACAACCACTTTCCTTTGTTTTCAAATTTTAATCTTTACTTAGTCTTTGGAAGGTTCCCCCATGTCTCAGTGGATGGTCCCATGCCCACGAGCAATGGCTTAGAACAACACAAAGGAATAACAGTGCACACACTGGGAGGCCTGCAAGTGCTGGGAAGAATGGGAGACCCATGAGGCACGGTGGCATGAACACAGCAGAACCCTGGCAGGAGCCAAGGTCACATCTATAGATCTAGGGGCTGAAGGAAGATATGAGTGGGCTCTGTCCATGAGAGGATGGAGGAAAGGTCTACGGGTGTACTGCTCAAATGAGGGGGAGGCAGCCTTTGGCCTGCAAGCTCAGTTAGCCACCAGCAAGCTCCAAATTAAATAACCCGCAGACTCCCCTTCTATTTCCTTACTGACAGCAACTTACTGGGAACACAGTCTTTCTGACATTCTAATATCCAGAGTCGCAGCCTGTGGAGCAAAAACTTCACTGCTGTTCTTAGCTAATAATTTGTACTGGGGAACCTGGAAGGGCAGGAAGAGGCTGGGTCTGTCTGAGATTGCCAGCCAGCAAAGGTTGAGAAGATGTTGGAGAACATTTGGTTCTAACAGTATTTTAGTGCCCCCTGCAACCAACTCCTACCCTCTAGATCAGTCTGCACACCTGTTCACACCTCCTCAGGAGGGCTCTTCATTAGAGGTTTCTGAACCATCACTCCATGTCCAGACTATTCTGGTCCACCACCCAGAAAGTAGTACTTTCCCAGCATGCCATGTGTCCTAGTGGCTAGAGTCAATAGAATCAGGCACCGTGGAGACACACAACCTGGATTCTACTTTTTATTCTGCAGCTTACAGGCAGAGTAACCTTGGCAGGCATGCCCAATATCAGTCCTCTATCTTTGGCAGGGGTCGGGGTGGGGTGGCAAACAGGGTCTCATGTAATCCAAACTGGCCCTGAGCTCACCTGGAACTTCTCTCTTTACATTTTAATCTATTTTACTGTGTGTGTGTGAGAGAGAGAGAGAGAGAGAGAGAGAGAGAGAGAGAGAGAGACAGACAGACAGAGAGACAGAGAGACAGAGACAGAGACAGAGAGACAGAGACAGAGAGAGACAGAGAGAGAGAGAGAGAGAGAGAGAGAGAGAGAGAGAGAGAGAGAAATGTATTGGGGAAACCTCCCCATTTGAAGTAGCACTATTCCCTGGTAAAGACCTGAACTGTATAAGGGTAAAAGCATGTAGACATTAACTCGCTGCTCTCTGAGCCAGTGTGAATATGCTGTACCAACTGCTTCCAGATCTGGCCTCCATGACCCCTCCACAGCGATGGGCCATAACCTCTAACTGTGAGTCAGATAAGCCCGTTCATCCTCCCTCAAATTGCTTTTGTCGTGGTATTTTCTTTTTTCAAGACCACAGGAAACAAAATTACAAGACACAACTAAAACAGCTGGTTTGTCCCGTTCAAAACTCCCGTTGAAATCTAGTTAGCCATTGTGACAGCATGAAGAAGCAGGGCCTTTAAGAGGTGTTTAGGGCTTGTAAGTTGGCTCAGTGGATAAAAGCTCTTGCTGCACAGGTGTGACAACCTGAGTTCATTTCCCAGAGCCAGTGCTAAAAACAAATTAACAAACAAAAGGCTACAATGGCAAGCATATCTAATCCCAGCATTCCTGCGATGGGAGGTAGAGACCAGAGAATCAGCCAGAAGCTCCTGAGCCAGGTAGCCTGAGGTGGGGAGGTAGAAACAAAAATGAGCCTGTCCCCAGAAATTTCAAGGGAGAACCAGCTCCCAGCTGCCTTCTGGCCTCTGTATGCCCACCATGGCATACAAGCCTATGCTCACACACACATACACACACACACACAAATACAGAAACACACACACAAACACACACTCAAGCACACATACACACTACACACACACACACACACACCACATACTAATAAAGAGGTGTTTAGGTCACCTGGGGTTGTTCTTTGGAAATGTATTAGCCTTATTCTGTAAGAAGTGTGCCCACTATTAAAGAGTGGCTTCACTAGTCCCCCCAAACTGTCCTTCTGCCACCATGGGACACTGGAAGAAAGCCCTCTCCCAGCCTCCAAAACTGTGAGCCAATAAATTTCTGTTCATTATAAATGACTCAGTCTGTGAGATTCTGCTGCAGTAGTAGGTGACCGCCAGGGACATAGACAACCAAAAAGGATGGGACTGGGGTCCAGGGTGGACTGAGAGCCTGGAGACGGGGATTCAGAGTGGGTAGCCTGGTGCTCATGGGATCGTGTGAACTGGAACCCAGATTTGAGTCAGACCTTCTCAATTAGCCTTGAAAAGGGGAAGCAATATCTCCACGGGCCTGAAAGAAGAACAAAGAGACAGAGAAATGACGGAATACCCCAAAGAGCCACCGACGCCTGTCCTGGCCTTTAAAATGCAGGGAGTATGGCAGTCTAATAAACACGGCAACAAAGCGTTTGTCACCAAGCTAATTTTATTAGAACAGATCTCAAATGGCTAATTTCCTTTTACTAATGAGCAAATTAGTTGAATCTCTGATCTGCTTTTAAGGCACTTATACTAATAAAACATGAGCGACAGGGAAATTTGCTGTGAGATGCGGTGATACGTGCATCTGGGGTGAAGGGACTCTGCCGCCATGGAGGATTGCTCAGAGTGTGTCTGCGCTGGGCAGGAGGGCCTGGAAGCCATTAAAGGAACAAGAGTAGTAGCCTGGTCTGAGCCTTTGGAGAGCCTGGAGCCTGCCAGGACAGTAGAAGAGGTGACGCTGTAAGTGAGGAGAGTGTCCTCAGACTTTCACTCATCTTTGCATCCTTCTGAGCTGCAGAGGGGGCTAAGCAGGAACACTGTTCTTGTGAAGGACCAGAGTTTGGTCCCCAGCACTCACACTTACAGCCTATAACTCCTGTACCAGGGCACCTGCACTTGTGCGCATATGCACACACAGACAGACACACTCACATAGACATAGTTTTTTAAAAAAAAAAAAAAGTCTTTAAAAATTGTTCTTGGCACCCTCCATCCTTTTTCTGCTGTGTGCTATGTGCACAGAAGGACCTCCCAAGATGTCCCCAGCCCTCTCTGGATCCAGAATGGCTGGCCCTCCCCAAAGCTGAAGACGTTAGGGGCAAACCTTCTTCCTCTGGCAAGTACTGAAGCTCCTGACTCCCAGTTCTTTGTCTGAGTTTTATAGACACAATGTAGAGCATTTATTTCTTCAGCAAAGAGGATCTGATCATGTTTATTGCCACTAGCCAAGGCCGGATCAACTGCTACCTGGGGGAGAGGCAGGCAGGAAGGTTCCAGCTCAAAGCTCAGAGATGATACTCACACTAATCTGAGTTAAAAGGTGGTATACAGTCTCTCCAACTTCCTCCTGTGGCATCTTGCATTGGTACAAAAAAACTAGGCTTTGGCAGCTAGATCAGAGAGAAGGGTTAGGGGGTGGGTGGTGGCAACCACAAATTCAGAACGTCCCCTGCTTCCAAGAGGCTTTGCACAGGCAAAGAACCAGGATCTCCCAGATAGGGGATTCAGAACGAGGCAGCCCTTGTTTTCCCTTCCTTTCCAAAACAAGCTCTATGAGCTGCTTACGGTGAGTGCTTAAAGGAGTGGAGACCTGAGTGAGCAGACACTCGAAAAGTGAACCTTACCCAAATGCCCTCAAAATGCACTCCTTGGGGGAGGGGTAGTTTGGCATGAAAGGGGCATATCATAGGAATATAAAGTCAGACACAGGAATTGGGAGTAACCGCCTCACCTGCCAGGGTGATTCATGTCTACCACAAGGCTTCTCTACTGTAGACAGCCCCTCTTCACTTGGACTCACAGAAGCTATTATGTGGCATCCACGGGGGCGGGGGAGGGGAGGAGCCGCATTGGCCTGCTGCCTGGAGTTGTCTTTCCTCCTATGACAGGGGTTCTCAACTACTTTGAGGGTGGAGTGATCCTTTTAGAATACATATCAGATCTCCTGCATGCCAGACATTTACATTACAATTCATAACAGTCACAAAGTTACAGTTATGACGTAGCAATAAAATAATTTTATGGCTGGGGGTCACCATAACACAAGGAACTGTATTAAAGTGTCACAATGTGAGGAAGGTTGAGAGCCATTGCTCTGGGACCTGCAGTAGGAAGACAATAGAGATGGGCGTGTCCTCTAGTCACATCTGCGGATGATAAATCAGTGACTTTAACATCACTGTGACCAAATAGTCAACGAGAAACAACCTGAGGACAGTTGATCTTGGGCTCATGGTTTGTCAGGTTGTTGTCCATCACACAGCAAGCTCATGGCAAGAAGAGTTTGTAGTTGAGACTCTTCACATCTCTACAGACCAGAAAGCAGAGGAAGGAGCCTGCAGAAGGAACTCCACCCTGTGGGATTATACAGCCCATGTTCAGGGTGTGACTTCCCACCCCTCTCAATGGATCCTTTCTAGAAATGTCCTATAGACACAACCCTAGGTGCGGCTCATGAATGCCCTACAATCAAGTCTACAATAGAAATTAAACATCCCA
>JANHMN010000024.1:6675067-6722960 GCA_030674055.1 Rhabdomys pumilio | reverse complement strand
GCACGTAGTCTTAGTCTATCTAGCACAGTTAAGTCTACTGCACGCTTTCCTTGGGAGGGACCAAAAGGTAGGGCAGAATATAGACAGTGCCAGGAGGTCAGATAGGCACCAGGCCAAGGGCTTGCCGTTTTGCATTTATTGTAAATTCTCAGGCTACTTTCATCTTGAATCAGTGGCTGTGACCTGCCGTAGAAGCCACAGCCACAGACTTTATATGTGCCTCTGGTATCTGTCTGTCTCTCCACATGCCAAGCACACCCCCTCCCCATCTGTCCATACCTCCCCACTCCCCACACAGTCCCCAGGGCCACCTCTCTGAAGTACACTGGCCTCATTCATTATTCAGCCATTTCCTTAGTTCAGAGGCCCAGGGGCCAGAGGGTTGGCAGTTTGTGCGCTCTTTCATCTCCCAGGTTGTGTGAGGAATGCAGAAATGCTGGGCTGGTGTCCAGAGCAAGGCCAGAAGGCTGGTGGTACGGGGTCTGCGTGAGCCTTAATGCTTTCACTCCAGGTAGCCCAGCCTCACAAGGCTGACCCCTGACTTCACCCCCAGGATTACCCCACAGACAGAGCATGTCCCTGCTGGGCTCTGACACCCCCACACACATACACACTCCAGGGAGCCCTGACCCACAGTTGCCTCATCCTTGTTTCTAAACAGAGAGCTGGGATTTGATCCTAGTGTGTCTGAGTCTAAGCACCATCACATCATAACGGCAAATGGTGAGACCTGCCTTGTCTATAAACAGCACGCAACTCGCTTGAGAATCAGCTTTAGGCCAAAGGTGGCAGGAAAGCCTTTGAAAACCCTGGGAAGAGGAAGAAAGGCTCCCCCCAAAGTGATGTCGAGATACAGAGCACTCAGCTCTAAAGCCAGCACGAAGCCCAGCTATGAGTGATGCCCTGACTCTTGCTTCAGGAAGTAGCAGCAGCCTCCGGGAGCTTGGAAAGCAAACGTCTCTCTCAACAGCACATACCCTGTGACATACATACAAAACTGGGGTATGGCTTGCCTCCCCTCACAACCTCACTCACTTGCTCCCCTCTCTTCTCTCTCCCACACCCCCCACACACACACACAACTGAACAATTTGCCCAACTTGAAATGGAATAGGTGAATTGAACCATGAAGAGAGCGTGGAACAGTCAAGGACATCAAACCAGGAGACCAGGATTCCAAAGGCCCGGGCAAGCTCAAACTATGTTGCCAAAGCTCTGTTTTCTCCTGTAGAATGTGTACAAGACCAACAGTGTGGTTCCAGATATGCTGCAGAGCATAGAGCACTGCCCTAGTGCTGGGAAGCTGAGCCAACTCTTGGCCTGCATCAGCAGCCCATCCTCAATCTAACTAGAAAAGGAGTTTCCTTGGATTTATGCACTATGACCATTCCACACTCTGCCCAGTGTGTTCCAGACTCCCTGAAGTCCTGCCTACAAAGGTTGTTCGAGAATCAAATGGAAGTTGGACTCACAGCTGGAGAAGAGTGACGCAAAGAAGGCTTGGCCTGGGATGTAGAGTAGGAGGGGAGAAGGTTCCCTCCTGGACCCAGCCCCCTGTAGACCACCACAAGGCCCTGGTTGACTAGGCCAGTCTTCTCCAAGGACCTGGGACCACCTGAACTGTCTCACTGATCATAGCGGGCTTGTAGCTGCCTCCACTTGAGTTGGTAATGATGCGCTTTCTGTAGTTTTTAGCTTAAGATCTTCAGACTCCTCCCTCTGCTCTCTTCCTTATTAAAGCCTCCCTTGCCTAGCTTATGTAATATCCAGAAATCAATTGCTTATTTTCCTGTCTGTTTAGGAATGAAAGTGGCACATCGAGGGGAGCCTGCAAGCCAGGAGGCAGCCCCAGGCTGAGCCGGAGGCACCAGGAGGGAGAGGCCAACAGCTGGCTTCTAAGCAGGCTTGTAAAGAAGCTGAGCCTTTGGGATTTCTGGGGCCTGCGGCTGGAAAAGGCCCCAGAGTAGAGTTCTCAGTGACAAAACTGCCCTCCTCTCCTCTGCTCTCCATCACCACACACAGGGCCTGGAGCACCAAGCCCTCTGGAGACCACAGTTCATCAGGTAGAAAGGGGTTGGGCCAGGCACTTTGAGCAAAAGTTAGTTGCTGGGGGTAGGGAGGGGTCAGTGAAAGAGAATTCTAATTAATCTACAAGCTGCCTGCATACCCCTGGAACTAACTGTCCACAGGGCTTGGGTTTGAACAGGCTCTATAGTCTGGAGGTAGTTAGAGAAGACTGGCCTAGTCAACTAGGACCCTGTGGTGTCCTACAGAGGTCTGAGTCCAGGAAGGGTTTCTTTCCTTCTACTACATGCCCCAGGTTGCACCTCCTTTCCTCCACTTTCTCAGACTACAAATCCAACTTCTATTTGATTCTCAAACAACCTTTGTAGGCAGGACAGCCTGAGATCGCTATGAGACTGGGGCATGCTGGGTAGGAGGCTGGAATGGCCCTGAGTCAAGCCAAGAACTCTCCCCTTCCAGACAAAGGAACTTGAATTGAGGTTGAGCTGTTGATGACGAACCACTCAACCTAATTGAGCCTAGGAATCCAAGAGGAAAATGGCTAGGAAGTTCTGAGCACAAACGTGCACACGTGCTCACACATATTCACACACAAACCCTAGCAAAGCCATAGAGATAATCCAAAAGTCTGTGGTTGCCAAGGGTTCTGGGGGTAGAGAGATGAATACATGGAGCAGGAGGTGGGAGGGTCTAGGAGAGCAAAATGATTGGGCAGGGCTGTAACAGCCCGTACACAGCATTACACACTGGCGAAGCTCACAGGATGCACAGCACAAAGACCGACTTCAGTTGATATTGGCGTGTCAAGATTGGCTCATCAATTGTAGCAAGTATACCACACAAATGCAGGGTGTGAGCAACCCAACTGAGTGTGAGGGGCAAGGGAGCATTGAATTCCACTGGACTTTCCTGTAAACTGAAACTGCTCCGAGTCTATTAATTCAAACATGTGTTTGAAGCCAAAATCTGGAAACAACGTAAGTCCTTTGTTGAGTGGATGACAAAGAAATCATGCTGCCTGGATATATTGAGCTGTAGTTAGGGTCTTAGCAGACCCTAAATCCCCATGGGTTGGAGAACTGGAGGCTCAGTCCCATCTTGTAACTAGATTGGGAAGGGGCAGAATCCTTAGGAGATGGGACCTAGGGCTGGAGGGGCAGCTCGGTGGTTACGAGCAATTGCGGCTCTTGCAGAGAACCCAGGTTCTCAATTCCCAGCATCCACATGGTGGCTCACAACCATGTGTAACCCCAGTTCTAGGGGATCCAAAGCTCTCTTCTGAATTCTGTGGGCACCGGGCACACATGGGGTACACATTCAGGCAAAAGATTTACACACGTAAAACCAATTCATATATTATTTTTTTTAATTTTTAAACTTTATAAAAAAATAGGTGGAGCCTAGTGGTAGGTTTTAGGTCTTCAGGAGTATTCCTTCAAAGGGGGTTATATAAGGCTCCAGTTTATTTTCCTCGTCCACCTCTTGCTGTGCTCTATGGCAAGCTCTCTGCCATGCTATACTGTCTCAACAGAGGTCCAAAGCACCAGAGACAAATCCATCATGGACTGAAACTTCTAAAACTATAAACCCAAACGGCAACCATTTTTCTCTTAATAAGTTGATTATCTTGGGTGTTTGTTACAGTGCTAGAGAGCTGACTGATAACACTGGAATAATACACAGCACTAAAAACAAATAAACCATCTATACCACTTACACATAGAGAGCCCTGGGTTCCGGCGACCCTCACTAATATGGTGGATGACTCTAGACAAATCATTTGCAGTTTCTGTAGGCCCCTGTGAACATTTCTTACTCCAGACCACCAAGCAGATTTGTTTTTGTTCAAGGGACAAAGCAGGGCCTAAAATGGATAAACTTTCTTGCCTTCCTAGAAGGAATAAACTCTCTACAGTAGATGGCTCAGTGGTACCCTGATGGCTTCAAACACTCTTCCATGTCCCATTGACAAGCAAGCATCCAGCATGGCTGAGCCAGCCCTGCTCAGTAGACCAGAAGCCCATGCCCCAGAAGTAGCCACCTTCTCTGCCCTGGGAACCTGATTCCTTCCCTTCTCTCTTGCCCCAGCCCTCCTCTTGCTCTCGTAACATGTGCATACATCACCAAGAATACAATATCCTTTTTAAAAAGGTGAAGAAGAAAAAGAAAGCCATTTTGCTCTGAACTAACAGAGTCAGGCCTCATTGTTCCCAATATCACCAAGCAATTTCTGAGCTCGAAGAGTGTTGAGCTGGAGAGGGAAGATGGGCAATTGGGCAGTGTCAGCTGATGTGGTGAGGCTAGGGGTGGGCATGGGGATGTCCAGGAAGTGAGAGTCAGTGCTCAGCCTAGATTAAAAGGGGGAAATGACTCTGGGATCTGCTGGGGTGCAAGTAGATGTTGCTCCCTGATATCTTCTGTCTCTACACATCCTACCTTATGCACTGTACACCACTAGACTGAAATTGATTGGTTGATTGATTGATTGATTGATTGATTGAGACAAGGTCTCCTCATAACTCTGGCTGGCCTTAAACATATGCCGCTTCTGCTTCAGCCTCCCAAGTCCCAGGACACACACATGTTACCACACCTGGCTCTGAGTAAAATTTCCTTAGCAGCTGGCACACTCTCCCTTAAGTAATGGCAGTATGTCAGCATCCCCACTCTTGTCACCTCACTGTGAGGATCGACAGAAGAAATTTCATAGAGACTTTGAGGCTGTCTAGGACCAGGAAGACTCAGATAGGCTCTGCCTGCCCAAACACCCTTCCTGGGTCTCTCCCTTAGGGCTCTTGTAACTCAAAGGTTTATTAATGAACCCCACACTGACTATCAAGATATAGGTGCTCTGGTTATCAATATAGGACCTTGTACATCTATTTAGTTCTTCAACATGATCCAGACCCACCTTTGAGCTCTGCAAGTTAGTTAGTACCCTACTACCCATCCCCTTCCCTAGCCTGCATGTGAGCAAAACCATATTTCTTTGTCATGAATGCTTCAGTCCTAAACCATTCCAGACACACAGTAGAAGCCTATCTCCCGTTAAATAAACAGAACATGCCAGTGACTAATAGTTCTGGACACAATGTTGACTGGCTGACTCCTTAAGTTATCTAACGGGACAGGGACACAAAAGTGCTCTTAGGGGAAAGGGACTCGTTGTCCATGGTCCTTAGCACTGAGCAGAGGATGGAGCTCTGTGGTGGTGGAGACAGCTTGTATATGCTGCCATCCAGGACAGAGCCACTAAGTGTGTGGGTTATCCGGCACTTAAAATGTGGCTCAATTCCTTGCTTGAGGAATTAAATTTAAATTTTTAATTAATTTCAAGTTACATAGTCACATGTGGCTGGTAGCAACCAAATTAGACAGCAGAGTTCTCTAAATAGGTGTCTCTGGAGATGGGGCTGGGACTTATAAATAAAATAGCATAAAAGCTCTTGTTAGCGTACTGTACAGTGTAGAATAATAATTAAAGCCTGCACTCAGGGCTGGGAGATGGCTCAATGGGTAAGAGCACTTGCTGCTCTCACAGAAGATCTAACTTTGATTCCCAGCACCTATGTGGTCCCATGCCCTCTGTGGCAGCACACACAGTAAACACACAAACATACAAGCAAGCAATGATACACATAAAAATAAAATAAATAAGTCTTTAAAAAAAATAAACTCTGTGGGGGCTGGAGAAATGACTCCGTGGTTAAGAACACTCACTGACTGCTCTTCCAGAGGTCCTGAGTTCAATTCTTAACAACCACATGGTGGCTCCCAACCATCTGTAACTGAATCCTATGCCCTCCTTGGGTATGCAGACATCCATGCAGACAAAATACCAAAGTACATAAATAAATACATCTATAACTGGGCAGTGGCGATGTACACCTTTAATCCTAACACTCAGGAGGCAGAGGCAGGAAGATCTGTGAGTTCAAAACCAACCTGGCTTACAGAGCTAGTTCCAGGATAGCCACGGCTGCCAGGGGGGAAAAAAAAGACTCCGCAGCATGCTGTCTGGGGTTCAAATTTACACATCTCTGGCTATCAACAATTTATTTTTAATTCTGTGCTTTTGTTCCTTATCTCGAGAGCAAGAATAATATTTATCACATAGGATTCCTTAGAGGGTCAAGTGGATCAATACTCTGTGACAGCACCTAGCACAGAGCAAACATTAAAAAAAATGCTGATTGAGGTCTAAAGAGACAGTTTGCTGCATACACATGATGGCCTGAGTTTGGATCCTGATACACATGTAAAGAGCTGGAAGTAGCTAAAGACATCTGTAACATCCCAGTGCAGTCAGGGGCAAAAAAACAGGGGTATCACTGAGCCTTGCTGGCTGCTGGCCTAGTGCGAGTTGAGTGAGAGATTAATTAATCCCTGTCTTGCTGGGCGGTGGTGGCGCACGCCTTCAATCCCAGCACTTCGGAGGCAGAGGTAGGCGGATTTCTGAGTTCAAGGACAGCCTGGTCTACAGAGTGAGTTCCAGGACAGCCAGGACTACACAGAAAAACCCTGTCTCGAAAAAAAAAAAAATCCCTGTCTTGAGGGATTAAGGTGAATAATGCTTCATCAGGACTCCTAACATCGTTATCTGGCTTTCCATTCTAAAAGCATCATACAGCAGCACACACATGCATATACCACACACACACACACACACACACACACACACACACACACACAAAAACACACACTAGTTGAATTTGAATGTCCATCTACAAAAGAATATTTGCAGTAGAGTAGTAGAGTCACGTGCCACTTCATGACGTGCATCACTGGGCAAGGTGCTATCCAAACATCAAAAGGTAAATCTACATAAACTTAGATGGTGACAGTTACAACACACCCAAACTTTATGGTATATGCTGTCATATATGTGATATTTTGTAGAAATGTCATAAGACAACACGTGACTGTGTTTACCAAGTACTTACTAAGTCATGAGTGCAGGGGAAAGGACCTGACCATGACCCTGACAGTAAGTAAGGCGTGATTAACAACATATTAACGAGAGAAACAGAGGCTAAAGCTGACACAATAATTGAATCTGGATACCCCATTCTAGAAGCACTCTCTCTGTTTCTCCATATGTAAAACGGCCTAACATTATTTGTATCATAAATATGCCAGGGAGATAAACAAGGCAACATAAAGGGTCTGTGCTTTGTAAGGTAGTTCCCAAGGAAGGTCAGTCTGCCATGCCACAGGATAGTTGGCGACCCTTGTATGCATATGTCTATCTGTGCACAACTTTGTGCTGTGAACGAGCGTTCCTGACATCTAGCCGGTAGATAACAAGGATATAGCTACATCCTGATTTTCAGGGGCATGCCTTACAGCCAAGGATTATCCCACCACAGCATCAATGGTTGTGAGGCTGAGAATTCCTGGTCAGAAGCATCCTGGGCAGTGTTCTGTAGGTGGTAGCAATGGCAAGTCATCCTTCCTTGAGCCCAGTGTGGAAAGCGGGAGGTTCATGGAAAGGATTCAGCCTTTCACATCGCAGTCACTGCCTGACACATGAAAAGGCTGTGCCTGGCATTATGGAGGACAGAATATCAACCCTGTAGACCCATGGGGTGAAACTGAACTGATGCAGGCTTAGGGAAGAGGAGGGAGAGATATCGACTAGGTTGTCCTGTATGACAAAAGGTCAGGGGGAGGCTGGGAAATGGAGGCCAGTGCTTGCTGGACTAGCCTGAAAGACCTAAGTTCACCTACCTCTAACCCCAGTAGGGACAACTGAGACAGGAGGATTACTGGGGCTTGCTGTCTCTCAGCCTAGCTTTGTGTTAGTGTGAGAGCCTATCTCAAGGGAAAAAGAGAATCGTGGTAACTTAAGCCAGCCACCATCATCTTCTGGCCTCCATGAGTGGGCACAGGCATAGGCATTGGGTACAAGTGCTTTTCCATGCCGAGCCAGCTCAATGACCCCCCCCAACAGACGTTTTCTGAAGTGGGCTGAAATGGAGAATCTGGTCTCCAGTCCGTGGGTACGTTCAGACCCCGTGCTGGGCACTCACAACCAGATTGGGGCCAGAAAGGGAGGAAAAGAAAGAAAACAAATCTGGCGTCAGCAGCACAAAGCCAATTCAATTCATAAATCAACAGAAGCCTGGCTGAGTCTGGAGCTGGGCCCAGTGGGTTTAGAGATGAGGAGGAAGGAGTCAAGGACAGAGAGTGCTCTTCCATAGCCAAGAGATTGGTTTAGAGCTGAATACAGTGAAGGGGACTCTCCAGTAGACATCAGAGAAAGTGGAGTGAGTGAAGCCACAGAGGCGGGCAAAGACACAGGGGAAGGAGGGCAGGATGAACCCGGGAGCAAGACGGGATGCTTGCTGTGGACAAATAATTCAGGGCCTGGGCAATGGCAGCTCAGGAACTTCCTCTGGATGGAGGACTGTGTCAGCTGCTTCAAGGGGGGATTAGCAGGGGAATTATTTCTGGTGGTAACAAGCAAGCAGTCATTTAGCTTATATCCCATATTATACAAACGCGAACTGAGCACTGCGAGTTAAGGCCCTAATGCCATTCTAAATTAAATTCATCAGTGTCTTAATTAAGATCTATATTTAGTTCTTAATTAAAGGGGAGAGAAAAATCCACGATGTTGCATAGCAGAGATTTGGAATGGAGATAAATCATCTCCCTGCCAGTATACTGGGCACATGCCCACCCACTCTAGAGACTCGGCCCCCTGCCAGAGCTGAAGTCCTTCCATGTCTCTCCAGCCACTCCTTCCTCTTTCCTCTTTTTTTTCTTCCTCTTTCCTCCTTTCTTCCCCCTTCTTCCATTACTATCCTTTTTTCAAGTATCTGTATCTGTGTATCGAGAACTTACCGTGTGCCGTGTACCAAGCTTTGATCTTGGGGTACAGCATGTAATAAAATAGATAAGACTCAACCCTCCAGGCACCCAAAGTTCACAGAAGGATGTCAATGAACACATTTGCCTCAGCTTTGAGATACCCTGGGTCCCTCATTAGTGGTGCCCTGGGGGCGACACCCTAGACGTGCTTCTGGCATCGAGGAAGCATGAAATGATGGATAACTGTCCTTATAACGTGGTGGGCAGTGACTCAACCTGAGACCTGGCACAGGTTCTTTCATCTCTTGGTATGTCATGCAAGCTTCTCTCGAACAAATATATGCAGAGTCACAGCCTGAGGGAGAGAGTCACCAGGAGATGTGTGTTCACGCCCAGCTGCACACACACCTGGCTTTGTGTATGTCACTGTGCCCAGATCGCTATGGGGACGTTCAGAGACAGGGTGGGGGAGAGATTGGGCATAGTCCCATACTGTACAAATAGTGTGTTTATTTTCATGGTGTCTTGACACTGCCATGAAGATCACCAAAGTTCTAGAGATGAACACCACCTCCTAGCTATTTAAAGGAATCTGAAGTCGGAAAGTCGAGGGATTACCTGCTAAGCAGAAGCTCTGGAATTCGCGGGTCTGCAGTTTAGGTTTGAGTCTGGGGTTTTAAGAAGCAGTGAGGTAGGAGCTTTGGGCCGATGGTTTGAAAAAAACCCATGTGTGCAGTTGGCTCTCCAGTTAATATAATAAGACTGGAAACTGGGAAGAGACATGGGTTCTTATGCCTTCCTCCTATTCCCCAGACTGTGGCACCCTCTGCACCCTCTGGCAAGCTCTCACGTGCAAAACAGACTCTCTAGACCTCATCCTGCCTTAGTTGCAATGCCCCCAAGCAGAGGATGAAGACTAAGAGTCAGGAGAATGAAGAAGGTACCTGGGAGGGTCCTACCCTAAGGATCCAGGATTCTCAGATTCTCAGACAGCGTGCCCTCCCAATGGGACAGTGGTATAGATAGGAACATGGCAGCCATAGACCTTGGCCGACCCACAATCCGAGTTCTGAAAAGGCCAAGTAGCTTGATCAGCTAAGCAAAGTCAGCCCAAGACAGCATCTAGAATCCACACCTGCTTCGTGAGAAGGATAAAATCCCAGGAGACACAGCTGAGTAAGGAGAGCGGCTGCGGATCTTAACATCAGAAGACACCTGGCTCGGGTTTCAGTACAAAGCTGGTGTTCAGCCACCATTTTTACCTAGGAGAATGTTTAACGTCCCATCAAACTGGAGCTCCAAGCACTGCCGAGCCCCTCACAGTGTGTGGTACCCAAGGAGGAGCTCCTTTAGTCGTGACCACACTGGTGGAGAAAAAGAAGAGAATGGAAGGAAAGACAAGAAAAAGAGATGAAGAATAAAAAAGAAAGAAAGAAGCAAAAAAGTCAGGGGAAAAGAGATCAGGAAAAGAAAAGAAGGAAAATTAAAAGAAGAGAAGAACGGGTACCACTAGATCCCAGTTGGGACCACAGACAGAAAAGTATAGCGTGCCAAATGCAAGGAAACACCATTCTGAATGGTGGGGACGGATGGGGCTGAGCCAGTCAGAAAGGTTGTTGAGGTACCTAGCTAGGGAGGGCCTTGAGTCCCAGCGGTCCCTGCCTCCCCCTCAGACCCAGAACCAGCCTCCAAAACACTCTCCCGGGTGCACGACGCGCACATCTGGGCCGCACAAGCAATGGGAAAGGGCACCTTGGGGCCGCAGCCTCTGCAGGACGGTCGCCCGACCAGCGTCCCTTTTCTCGGCGCAGCGGGCTGGGACACGGCAGTGGCATCCAACAACCCGCGAAGTTAACTTGGCACAATCGGCACATCAAAGCGGCGCAGCTGTGGCTCGCGGAGCCGGCGTCTCTTTTCTTCTCGGCGTTCCCTTCTCCCCGATTAATCAGCGGCTACAGCGCGGCGCTTTGATCCCCGAAATCAAACCCTCCGTCTGATGGGTGACTTGATGTTATGCTAATCCGAGCTGATTGAGCTGAGATAATTACACTTCATCCAGGTTTCCTGGGAGTTCCGAATAAATATTGATGCACATCTGTCCCCCGTTCAGGTGTAACCAGGAGCTTTGCACTGGCAACAGTTTCGGCCGGCGGGGGAGTGCACACTGCCGCCCGCCGCCCGCTTTCACCGCCGCCGCCAGCTTTCATCCCGGCTCCTACACTAGGCACTCAGAGCCAATTGTCCTAGCCTCGCAGTGCAGGACCCAAGAGGCCCCATGCATAAGGACCGAGACAGGAAACTTTGGGGGTGGGGGCAGGTTGGAGTTACTGCACTATCATAAGGCTGTGTGGTCTTGGACCTAAAGTTTAATCTCTCTCCCTAGGAACAGCTCTGAGCCTATGCGCCCCTATAGATTTGGAGAAAATTAAGGATGAAGCATGCTAATAAGCCTGAACACAGATCTTCAGCAGCCTTCGAGACAGGTTCGGCGGGCCCTCCTCACTGAGGATAGGCATCTGGGAGGAGGGCGAAGCGACCAGCCATCCTTCCCACCGAGGCGTGCGGCTCAGAGGCTCAGACAGTATAGAGATGAATAATAAAGAGCGTTTTGGTGGCTCTGCTCCTCCCCGCGGGCTAATTAGGTCGTGTTTGTAAAGCACTTGGAAGACAAAACGCGCCCCAAGTGTTAATTATCATTAGCCCCGTCCCAACACGCTTCCTGAACAGAGCAGGGAGTCTGGACTGTCCTTGTTGCCAGCCTGTGCTACAGTGGCTGGGAGCCAGGACACTGCCTGAATGCGGAGCCCACCCCTGCCTCCTTCAACCCCTTTCCCAGGCCCTCTGACCGCTAGGGGAAGAACAGGAGCCGGTTGTAAGCCACTCTCAATGGCAGCTGCTTAGATCTTTGGTCCGGATGAGAGGAGGAGCTCAGAAAGGCCTGCTTCTTGGTGAGCCCTAATTCCTGAGTATTATAACTGGGCAGGTGGCTTCCTGGTGCCCTGGGGCACAGACCTAAAAGGGTGTTTACCAAACTTTGCAGGGTTTGCCCTGGTTGCCCCCAGAACTACTGTCCCCACTGACCAAATTTGCTATTACAACAATCTCTCACTTAAGGCCGCAGGCCAGGGCTGGAGCTCCAGGAGGTATACACTGAGCAAATCTCTAATTCGGGTTGTCCTGGGTCATAATTCTAGCCCATCACAGTTTTGCCCTCAGAGGAGACTGTCCTGGAAGTTGTGAAGACAAGAGTGAATAATACAGGTAATATCTCTCCCCATCTTTATCGACCATAATGAACTTATGGCCCAGAGGGTTCAACCCAGGATTCGCCTATCACCTAGACCGTTAAGAGCAGAGCCGGAGTCTCCAGCTTGCCCCACCCCCACCCCCTAGTGCTGGGTGGACACGCCTTGCCACTCTGGTAGGCACACAGGAGTAATGCTTGGAACTCTGTCCAGTGAGAAGTCATGACGAAACCTGTGCACAGGTTTAAACTAGACAACTGTGTTTATACACATGTTCTGGGTAAGAACTGACCAAGAACCAATTCTTGAAGCCAGGTCAGGTGCCTAAAACCATGCCATGCTCAGTGTTGTTAGCGTTGCATAGGGGAGGCCTGCTGTCCCCCTGTCCTCCTCGGTACCCCAAGTCCATCCCTCTCATTCTTCCCCCTCCCTCTTCACAACTGACTTTAGCCAAGCATCTGACGTGGGTAGGTGTGAGTGTCACCTCGGAAGCACAAGGGAACAAGGTCTTGAGTGGGACAGGGGGACAGCAATCCCTGCCTTCTGTGGAAATGATAACGTCCACCACATAGACCTGACCCTCGCATGCCCCCGTGAGCCTGGTAATCGAAACATGATGTTCAATAATGTTTGCCGATCCTCAAGCAGTGGCAAAGAGATAGTAAGAACCCTTGGTCTATGAGAAGGAAGCAGAGGCAAAGAAGGCAAACCAATGGCACCCAGCTTCTCGTGCTTTCACGAGCATGAGAAATCCCCAGAGTCCCTGAAAGCTTCTTTGAAGGCCCCCTACTCACAGACACATACACACACATGCACTCACACACCCATGCACACACACATGTACACACCACACACATATGCTTACACGCATACACACAACACACATATATATACACACACAAACACATACACACGCACACATACATACACAAACACGTTAACATACAAACACACACACATACCCCCCCACACCCACATATACATAACACTCAAACACACATACATATACACATACATACACACAAACACATACACATCACATGCATACCACACAAACATACACACATATATACCACACATATACACACACATACATACAAACATACCACACATACACACACACACACACACACACACACGCACACGCACACACACACACACACACACACACACACACACACCTGATCCTCTGTTGGGTTTATTTGACCCACACAAGATAATTCAAGGTAGAAAAGAGAAGAAAGCCTGAGGCTCTCCTGGCTTGGAGCATACATACACACACATTCATACTCACACTCACACACACACACACATAAACATATACATACACATACACACACACACACATAGACATATACACATACACACACATACATAGATACACACATATACACATATACACACATGCACACACACACATGCAATTCAGAGGATGGTGTCCTCTAGCCACTCCTTTGGAAAGGAACTTTGAGATCCAGGAGCTGGGCACTGTGTAAATATTCCCACCACCATTCCCTTCCCAGCCAGAGGTCAGACACATAAAATGCAAGAGGAGAGATTTGTTCAAGCAGAAAATGAGCTGGTCTAGGGAGGCAGAGCCACACAGGAGGCCTGCCCACTGGGAAACACTTGTCCCCGAGAATGGATTGGAGAGAGGCCACAGAGAATGAGACCTACTGTAGGGGCTGGAATCTACCATCAAGGCCAGGGCCTAGCACAGAGTCTGAGGCCTACTTCAGGGGCTGAAGCTTAGGAACTGAAGCCTGGAGCAGTAGACCATCCAGCTGCTCTGCAGGGATGACCCAAGGACAGTGCTAGCCTGAGGACAGCATTCAGTTTTCCTCTCAGGACCTCTGTAGGGAGAACAACAGGCAATGTGCCAGTCTCAGAAGACAGGCCACCACCTGTTGCTAGGTCAGCAGGCAGATAGGCATGATGCCTGTCAAGAGCTCTGGCGTACACGACAGGCCTGTCTTATCCACTAGGCACCAAAGACTCTGGGTCAGGGTCTCTGAAATGTTCTAATTTATTTTAAAACCAGACGGAAACAAATGACCTTTCAGAGAGAATGGAATGTTTTAATACATAATAAAAAACGTGTCATCTGTATAGCAAAGCTGTCACAGAATCTGTTTCGTTTCCTATTTATTATTTATTTGTTTGTTTGAGAAAGGCACCCAAAAAATCAAAAGCACCTACGGTGTCAAAAAGTCAGGTGTGAGGCCAAGAAAATGGCACGGCAGGTAAAGGCACTGGCTACCAAGCCTGAAAACTTAGCTTGCATTACTAGATCCCACGGGGTAAAGGAGAGAACCAGCTCCGTCCAACTGTCCTCTGACCTCCGCGTGCACAGTGTAATACCTCCTCTCTAAATAAATGTTTTTAAAAACTCATTTGAAATACATAATGCAGCCAGGACCAAAGGATGGGGCTGTCTTGGAAACTGGAAGGCTTCCTGTATACTGGTTTGACTTCCCGTGGCAGCCAGAGCCTGCCGTCCTCCTGCCCATCAAGTGGTGATGCCCGAGCTTCAGCCCCTGAAGTGGGTCTCAGACTCTGTGTCAGGCCCCAGCCTTTATGGTGTATGCACATATACCCAGCAACAGTCGCTAAACTGGCCTCCCGATGAGAAAGGAGAAGAAAGGAGTCTGGACACTGGAGGGGGAAGGTCCACCCCTCATGCTTTTGAGTAGGAATATATGAATGCAGATGAGTCCCAGGTGAGTGCATTTGCTTTCTGCTCAATATTTTGGTTCCTTTTTGATCTTGTACTGGGGTATTGTTCACCCTCTTCCACAAGTAAGGAGAGAGAGAAGGGAAAGAAAAAAGGTAGCAGTCTAACTAGCCTACCCCCCACCCAGGGCTTACCGCTTTCTCTTGCCCTGTGGCCTCCTTGACACTCCCATAATACTTTACAAGACCCCAAACTTTGTGTGTAGTGCGCAAGTTGTCCCACCTGTAGTCAGAGGCCACGTTCACTAATCCAGAAATTAAAACGCCTGGAGAAAACAGGCTAATCAAATTATACATTCCTGAGAACCATTTATAAGCCGGGTACATTCTTTAATCTTAATTAGAAATCTGAGCAGCTCCCACCGTCTCTGTAATCAACATTTAAACAGGACTGACCCCCATGGCGCTAACCTTGAGAGTCACACACAGGTCTGCAATGAGAAGAGAGCCGGAAGGGGGGGAGGCTGCCTTGTCACTAAAAACAGGGGGTGCTCAGAGGACTGTGGGCAAGGCTCCTCGACACCCTGGGTCCTTCCCTCCTTAACAATGAACAAATGCATCCAGTCACCTATCTGATCTTCCCACCTCTCCTCTAACTCAGAAGCAGGGTTGTCACTCAACAATCAGACTAATTTCCTTGGGAGCCTGTATTCTGCACACAGCCAATAACATTCCGGCAGGGCACTTCCAGTCGTGTCGATTCTTGTACAAGTCCTTAGAGCCTCCCAGATGCTAGCTAGCACCTGCCTTTCCCAGGCTACTGCCCAGGTTTTGTGGTCCTGTCTCCTCTTGGTCCTTCTCCTCTCTCTTGAACTGCTGACACTCCCTGTATATGTGATGGCTTTCATTTTCTGAGCCTCTATGTATGGCTCATATCCAAGAAGGAGGGCTGACCTGTTTTAACATGGTCAGTCCTTCCTCAGTCCTTATAAGCCTGCGAAGAAAAGCAAAATCCTTGGTTGGAGGGGGCAGGATACAAAATGTATTTGTACATACAGAAGTATATGCAAAGCATAAGACTCATAGAAGGGTTAATAGTTGAAACTTGTGGACTACACAGAAAGTTGGATGGGGATATGAATTGGCAGGAGGTAAATTCACTAAACCAGTCAGCTTACCATATAGATAAAGTCTCCCAGGTAGCCATCACCTGTGGGCATCTCTGTCTAAGCCAGTTGTCAAACTGCAGTCTAACCTTCATGCAAAAAGATCTCTCCTCTGCAGATACCAGCTAAAAGAGCCCTGTCCCATCTGCTTCTTACCAGATAAAATGCTTTTTCTTTTCTTTCTTTCTTTTTTTTTTTTAACAAAAAGACTACTTTGCAAAGCCATTCTTATACCTGTGGCATCTTTGAAGAACCTTTCGGAAATTTACTAGCAATGTCTATCTAGGGATTGTCAATTTTGGTCTCCCTAAGTCCACCGAGACTTGCGTTGAAAGTTTCACAGCCATAACATTCACATGAGACAAACTAGAAATTATCTAAATGACTGGTGACAGTCCCTGTACACCACAGTATGCCTACACATGGAATGCAGCTCTACAGAATGAAGCAGGGGTGTGGCAGGGGGATGGGGGATGAAGGTGAGAGTGAGGGCAGGGATGGGAGTGGAGAATGAGGGTGAGAATGGGGGTAGGGATGGGGTGGGGATGAGGGAGGGTATGGGGGGGTGAGGGTGGAGGATGTAGCCAGAACAAGCCTTGTCTTAGTTAGGATTTCCATTGCTGTAAAGACACACTATGACCAAGGCAACTCTTACAAAGGACAACATTTAATTGGGGCCAGTTTACTGGTTCTGAGGTTCGATCCACTGTCATCATGATGGGAAGCATGGCAGCATCCAGGCAGGCCTGGCATTAGAGGAACTGAGAATTCTACATCTTGTTTCAAAGGCAAACAGGAGAAGACTATCTCCCATGTGGCTGGGAGACTCTCAAAGCCTACCCCCACAGTGACACACTTCCTCCAATAAGACCACACCTACTCCAACAAGGCCACACCTCCTAATAGTGCCACTCTCTGGGCCAAGCATATTCAAACCACCACAAACCTCAACAACATTACTGAGGCCAGAAGCCAGACACAAGACTATAGGTCACACATTTCTATTTACAGGAATATTTCTAGAATGGATAAACCCACTCTCCAGTGCTCTATAAGGGATAAGGCAGGCAGTGGGTGCCTCATGCCCAAGGAGGGAGCAGCAGTGGACAGTATGTGGATAGACCTGGAGGAATTCGTCAGGGGTGAAAAGTGGGGCCCTAAAACTGGATTGCACAATGGGATGAAGTTAGTAAAAGCCATCCAGCTGTACACTTACAGTGGGTGGACTTTATGGTATGAATAAAACGTGCAGTAAAACTGTTCATCGGGACTACAAACTGATGGATGGATAAGCGGATGAGGAGGCAGGCTGATAATGAAACAAGACTGTAGTGGGAACAGTGAGATCCAGGCAGCATGTTGAATGACAGCACTGGAGACTTCGTACATCTCTGTATTCTTCAGTTGCTTAAGAATAAAATGTTGTGGGGGGAGGGGGGACTTGTTGTGTCATCGGTCTGAAGCTGTTCTCCCTGGCTCTCCCCCAAACCCACACAACCCTTTGGAAGAACTCATCACTTTCCCTTCTCCATGAAGTTTGCTTACCTTAATACAGGCTGCTTCCCCGAATGGTTGGCCTTCTTTGTCTTGCTCAGGGTACCCACTACTTGTGCCAAGACAGGCTGAGGAAATTCTTCGTTTAGGGAATTGAGTCATACCAACACCTACACTTTGGAGTTTGTCCACTTGCTCATTTAGTGAACTTTCTATTTTTTTTTTAAGTAGTTCAACAAAATTGGCCTGTTGATGTCTAGACAGACCTACAACTCATTACACAAGCAGAGATGCTGGGAAGGAAAGAGGGAAACGGCCTGACCACTGTCTCCTAGGACTCAACTCAGGGGAACCTCCTCTCAGCAGCAACGTGTGACACCCCAGACACCTCATGCCTCCTGGAACTTCTCTTCTAGACAAACTTCTGGATTTTTTAAAATCCCAATGGTTCTCTCCTATGTCTATTGAATAAAGTTCAAAGTCAGCATGATATGCAAGGCCTCCTACAGCCACCACTTGCCCACACCATGTGCCCTCCATCAGCACACTCTTTCCCTCAACTCGGGTGACCCATTCTCCATTGCCTGCCTCCCATGGCGGCTGCCTCCATGAGGGCAGACAGACCCCTCAGCCATTATTGCTAAGGAACTATGAGGAAACTTGTAAATGGTTTTTGTACTCAGAGATGAAGGTCTTTTCCAGACAAGGATGAACTGTCCTAAGCAGAAGGAGAGGTGAAATGGAAACTTCTGGCTTGTTTGGAAAGTCAGTTATGTCAAGTGATGTTTTGCCATAGCACACTCATGAAAGGACACATGATGAAGGAATATAAATATGACCTCACAGACGGTGGGAGCTGGGGCATTAGTTTGCTTTGCTCCACCTCCATATTTTTCATTGATGACACGCATGTATTGGTTCGCCTTACACTGCATTGCTGAGCTTCGCTTGTGATGACGCCATAGAGAGAAACTCACCAAAGAACTTCTTGTGAGGTTCCAGTAGCTTCTTGCCCAGCCAATTGGTGAGCCTCACGGCATCTTCTGGATTCAACTGCCCTTGCTGGTTCGTGTATGATGACTGCCAAAAGGACTGGTCTGTAGCTATTGATTTGTATTTGGTGTTTGCTACTGGACTGAACCGCTGATATCTTGACAATGAAGATTGGACTCACCCCCAAAGAACTATTTCTAAATAGGTCTACTTCCCCCGTGTCCTAATAACTTTTCTCTTCCACTACCTCTGGTGGGTTGTAGGCTAGAGGAGAGGTTGAGCCCTTAGAGTAGGTTGGAGAAAATGTATGCCTACAGAGAGGACCTCTGCAGGCAGGAAAACTCAGATGGGAGAAAGGGGAAGAGTGCCCAGGCTGCTCCATGAAGGTTTCCTATCTTCTCAGCCCACTTGGAGGGAGGAACACCAGCTGTATGAGGCTTACCACTTCCAAAAGGCCAGTTCTTATAGAACAGGACTAGGCAGGTGCATAATGAGAGAAAGTATTGATTCCTCCTACGCTGCCTCATGCTTGTTCCCAGGCAGGGAGCCAGGGCTGCACGGATACAGTCATGGCCGTCCATATGGCTCTGTATCAGGAAGCAGCTCTCTTAAAGGGGGGTATTAGTCAGCTCTTTGTATGTTAAAACCAGCAGCCTCTCCTTTCATACGGCCTGCCCCTCTGGGCCATTTTTGTTCAAATTCTACTAGGACCTGGATCTTTTCTTCTTATTCTCAGCGGCATTTCCCAGTGCACTTCTCCAGGTTCCGGAAGTACTGATGGTTCTAAATAACCAGGGGTTAGTAGCAGAGACTCCTGGGCTGGAATGGTTCCCAATATGTAGTCTCACCAACCCCCAACCAAGTCCCCTCCCACAAGAGGGCGGGCCTCAGACACTGATGAAGGACAAAGGCAAAGGATGAATCCCTGTTTCCATCCTGATCAACTATCTCAAAAAAAAAAGAAGAAGAAATTAAATTAAATGTCCATGGAGGCAACCTTCAGAGGAAGAGGCAATACTGGTTGTTGAACCCAGCACCTCATACACCTATGCAAATACTCTACCCCTGAGCCAAATGCTGAGCCTGGCACATTTTTTAAAATTCCCCAGTTGACAAGTTTGCAATGCAATGATCAAATATCTGGCCTACTTGCACCATCTAATTCTTTATTTCTCAACTGTACCTCAGTCTCAGAGTGGCTGTCCCCATGTCCCTGTGGCTTTCTGATGATTTCTGAAGTTCCTCCCAACTCTGCCTCCACCCTATTCCCCAAGTCCCCCATGTATACAGTCTCAACAGAAACAGGATCTCAGCACAAGCAGAGGGATCTGTAATATGGCAGAGCCTCGCCTTTAAGATGCAGTATGCTTAAAGGGGCCTTTCCCCAGTGGTCTCCCTAACTCTACTCTTAAAGCAGGAAAAAAAAAGGGCCATGCATTATCAGAAATAAGTCTTCTCATCAGACATTCAGATACACTGAAAAGAGGAGGGTACAGGCCTGCTCTCGACTTCTCCACATCAGGCACCCTCAGCTAGTAGATAAGCTTCCCATCACTGTGGGATGTGGGTCTATTCTTCCTCCCCAGAGTCATCTACCTCTTCCTCCTGGCCCTGGCTCAGGCACTTGGACCATAGGCTTCAAGCTCGTTTCCCTTGATGACATCAAAGAAATCATCAGATTCTGCAACCTACCAGTAGGACTAGGGAAGGGACCCCAGAGACAACATCCAGAAGACGAAACATTTCTAGATCATTGGTCCTCACTGTTAATCTCCACCACTCAGGCATCTTCAGACCAAAGACACCCTGGGCTTCTCCTGGAGACTTTGGTCTGTGGTGGGTTCCTGGCCTCTTCTGAAGTCTCTATGGTGATGATAAACAACCAGGGCTGGGAGCAGCTGCCTTGAAATGGACTCTACTCGTGGTATCATTGATTGTCACTTCTCCTTCCTAATAAAGAGCCTCTTCTGCTGCTGATATAGACCACAAGGTCGCTGGGAGAGGGACATGTGCCAATGTCAGCAGCAGGGTCCTGATGCATAACTGAACCACATTCAGACATCTATGCTACCCAAGGGACTGGAATCTATGAGGAAGCTGACACCGGTTATTTGTACCTCTCACTGAGATGGTAGATGACACAGGGCATTGCAGCTATGACCATGATAGAAAGGACTTCACAGGATCCTGCTTTCCCACTGACCTGAGAGTTCAGCTCGTGGATTTGGGGCCTCCTAGAACTTAAAATTGGACGAAAGAATAGAGTTATTTTGGAACTAGAACAAAAACTAGAGTAGGCTAGATCCCCATGACCCCAGAACCTCAAGACAACTGTGGCTTGTCCCTTGAGTCTAAGAGCTAGAGAAGCTCTGGGAGAGGGATGGCCCTCAAGCCAGAAGTCAGGTCAGGGGCTTCTGTGTTCCAAGAGAAAAAACACCACCCAAGACTGGTTTCTTTAGCCCTTTTTTGGGAGCCCAGCTTAACCCTACCCTCCGACTTTCTTGGACCCCAACATTACAATGAAGTCCTCAGTTCCTAAACCCCATTTGGCTCCCTATTATCCAACTCTTTGCCCGTTGATCCCAAGGCCCGTTGATCCCAAGATGCCAATAGAAAAGAATGCGGTATCTGTGAGACGTGTATGCCTCTACTTAGGAACTGAAGCTTGATTCAGACATTTGGGTTGTGTTTCTTGGTGCATTGATGGGATCTCAGAGCTGTGTTGTTTTTCTTTATCTCTCTGTGTATTCTCCCCCCAACCCAAAAAAATGTACAGAGGCAGATACCATCAGCTCTATTCTATACACAAGGAAACACAGGGACTCTGTGAAAGGAAGCAATTCTTTTAGTTAACAGTAAAGCTAGGATGAGAGTCAGAACCTTCCAGTTTCCATGTCACATCTTCCTTCATCTTTTTCCTATGATGCTCAGTGGAGGAGGATCTGTGGATGCCGAAACCTCATCCATGCTGGAGCTGTAGTGGTGGCATAATGGACAAAGCAGCTGTCATACAATCATGATGACTGGAATTCAGATCAACCAAACCCAAGTGCCTGAGAGTCATGGCCACACACCTCAATTCTAGCACTCAGAGGGATGAGACAGAGGATCTCTAAAGCAAGCTGACTAGCTCTGGGTTCAACTGAGAGACCCTGCTTCAATGAAAAAGGTGGAGACTGATCAAGGCAGACTTCCAACATTAACCTTGTAGGTTACTAACTGCATGAGCACACACATACATATGTACCAGCACTCTCACACATATATATACACATCCACACATGAAAACACACACACAGAGAGAGAGAGAGGGAGAGAGAGAAAGAAAGAGGAAGAGAGAGAGAAAAAAATATAGGCATAGACAGATAGACAGACAGACACATACATACATATATACATACATACACACACATATAGATTCAGATATATAGATAGATGTAGACAAAGACATATGAAGATGCTGTCCCCAAGGCCTCTGATCCCAACCCTCAACATTAGACTCCAGTCCCACCAAAAAGACCTTTCTAACAAAGCCCTCACCCATAAAATAACCCATCCTTCCAAGTCTAGGAAACAAACCTGGGTCTCTGCACAAAACAGAAGCCAATGGCAGACTGCTCTTGCTTTCTCTGCCAGGCGAGCAAACATGCTCCTGTAGGCTCATAAGCAACCTTAAGAGACTGCACACGTGCCGCCTCCTCTAGAAGTGCCCCCCAGCCTTCTAGCTCCCTCCTTGCTCCTTCCCCAGACCTGGATCCATGGCAGTCAGCGAATTTCAATTTGTCGTTCTACCAAACTACAAGCTTACGAGTCTGGCTAGTAATGTAGTCAACTTCAGTTCTCTACAAAGAAAACTAAAAAATTATCCTCGGAACAAGTCTCAGGCTGGGAGTCTAGAACCCATCTGTAGAGAGAATCTCTTATGTACTGTATGAAATTGTCACCTGCCAATAAAAACCTGATGGCCTATAAGCTAAGGCAGGGAACAGAAGGTGGGAGTTCTGGTCTAGAGAAATTAGAACTCTGGGAGTCAGAGGCAGGAGATTCACCAGGAAGTCTGATAAATGAAACTGAGGAGAGGTAGCCAACCATCTGGCAGACATAGACTAGACTAGAAACAGGTTATATATAAGTTACAATGTTGTCAGGGAATGAGTCAAACCTTATGGCCTAGGCATTTATTCATAAATAACTGGGTCTCAGAATCATTATTCTGAACAAAGAAGCCAGGGAGAAAAGACCAGGGATACATCCACTACCTCCTCACACTGAAACCTGACCTCAGACCTGAGGTGTCATCTCTCTGAAGAGTTCAAGACCCAGAATAATCCTGATGAGGAGGGGAAGTGAGCCCTTGGCTCTACCCTGCATTCCCACTTCTCAGCTGAGCCTGCTAAAGATGACACAGGAAGGAGGTACGGCTCCAGAGAGAGGACCATTTTCCACCACAGGTCCTCTCCAGATGATGACAGAGGGTCCTGACAGGAATCACCAGGTATATGGTCAGAAGTCCAAGCCAGGTCTGGAGTGCAGGCCCGGTATCCCAGCTGCTCAGGAGACTCCAGCAGGAGGAATGCAAATTCACATTTAGCCTGAGCTTCGGAGGGAGCTGAAGGCCAACCTTGGCAGCTTAGTAAAACCCTCTCTCAAACTTTTAAAAAATTAAGTAAAAATAATTCTATAGGTCAGTGACAGAGCAGTTGTCCAGCATAAGTGAGGCTCTGGGTTCAATCCCTATACTAAAAGAAAGAAATCCAAGCAGGCACTGAGCCTGTTTGCCACAGGCACAAGAAGCCCCCTCCCCAGGAAGATCAGGGCAAACTCTAAGTAAGGACGGGGACTCCTTACTTAGTATGATATTGATAATGACCTACGTATAACACATGCTAGATGCTCTATCCATGCATGGTGACTGAATGAGTGACAGATGACCCCTGACTTTGCCTGAGATCCAGGCTTTCCCCCAGGGAAGCAGACCCCACCTTAGGACTGCATGGGGGAGGCTCTGCCACAAGAACAAGAGCCTTGCTCGGCGTATTGGGAAATCAATAAGGAGGCGGGCTAGACCCTGGGCAGGCTGACACGCTGTACACAGGCCTTCTGCAAACACAATCACCTCCTCAGTTATTAATGGGCCTTGCTCGCTGCCTCTTCATTAGCGCTCAAATATCAACAGAAAACCGTTTACTTACCATGGGTTCCTGCTCGCGCCGAGCAAATTTGGACAGGGCTAGTCAAACAGGGAGCTTGTTGTTGGGCTAATGACAGAGCCCAGTGTAAAGTTTAGCAGTAGCAGAAGCAGGCAGAGAGGGCACTGCCCTGCACCTGTCCCCCAGGGACAGCCTGGCAAGAGCTAGAGGGGAGCGGGGGAGCTGTACCAGTGAGGAGCCAGCAGCCCAGGCCCCAAACCACAGCTGTGACAACACACTTGAGAATGCTGAATCCTCAACTATTTGGCTAGCCTTCATCCCCAGATCTTCACCTGACCATTAGAACTGGGCCTGGCAGGATTATGGAAAGCGACAAGGGCCAGGATCTGAGACCCTGGGTTTCACAGCTACATAGAACTGAAGTTCAAATTCTAGCACCAGCTAACTGTGGCCTAAGCCTCAGTTTCTCTCCTGAAAAATAGGCACACTGCAGCTGAGAGACCTGAGGCTTTGATAACCTTGACACTCTCACCCAAGGTTGTGCATTTAGGAAGTGACAGACCCAGACTGGGAGCTATGGCCCTGACTCTGGGCTACACACACACACACACACACACACACACACACACACACACACATACACACACACACACACACAACCCGCACGCACGCCCATGCACACACAGCCCATCAGCCCAGTCTACCCTGCAGCAAGCATCCCTACCTCAAGTTACCCAAGCTGCCCTGAATACTTATCCTAGGAATCACTCACTCTTACATCTCTGCTTTGAATATTGGTCGAACACTGGCTGAGAGGAAGCCAGACAAGAGGAAAGAAGGGCCTTGCAGCTTACAGTAAGAGCATGTGCACAAGTACATAGGGAAGTGTGAGAGAATGTGACATAAAGGGAGGGCCAGTGGGGCCCATCCTTAAGGGTCCTTGTAACCCACAGCCTGGCACCCCACTATTAAGTGTAGGCCAATAGCCATGATGCTTCTGTCTCTATTTTCTGTGATAAAAAGCCAACTTTTGTACCATGGTCCGGGCATGGAAGCAACATACCTGCTTTGCCTCAATCTCAGTCAGTCCTGGGACAGCATAAAGACACAAGTCACTCATAAGTTAGACTACAATGCCTGTACTGAGTTCCTATTATACAGAGAAGTGAATTAGAACAGTGCACTGTAGTTCGGGGCGCAGTATTCTATAGGATGTAAAAGGACGACGTTCTTATACACAAATACACAGTAAGATGGTACCCCATAGGAAAAACGCTTCCGTGGACAAAAGCCTGGAGGGGACCAGGAACCGATTTAGACTCAAATGCCCAGAAAAAGCCTATCTGAAGGGGAAACGTTTACACTTAGACACAAGGGAGGACTCTTGGGAGGGTGTGGAGATGGCTCGGTCAGTAAAGAGCCTGCCATACAAGCGTGAGAACCTGAGTTCATAATCACAACAACTACAGAAAACACCAGACGTGGTAGCACCCATCCTTAACTCTGGCACTGGGAGTTCAGTACCCAGCCAGCTTGGCCACGCCAGTAAGCTCCAGGTTCAGTGAGAAACTGTATCACAAAATACAAAACGAAACAAACAAACAAACAAAAAACCAAGGTGGAGACCTATCAATAAAGATACCTAATACGCACCTCTGGCCTCCCCCATGCATGTGCACATACGTCCACCAACACCTGCATGCACACATGCATATATTGCCCCTCTATACATTCATATATAGACACTTGGCTTGTGAGCATATGTGGTACCCCTTACCTGAATAACGATGGCCCCAGGGATAGGAAAGTAGTATTTGGAGGCCAACTATCACTGCCCTTCAGGCAATTATTTAACAACAAAAACATCCTGTCCATACATATATCCCACTGCAATATGGGTTCATTTTCACTCTTGTTCACGCCTACTCATTTATCTCCTTGGTAAACACTCACACATACACATTTCCCTGTGGACCTTTCTCTCCATAGTGATGAACACACTCACAAAGCACGTGACTACTGGCCCCATTGCTCAGCCTCACAAATAAAAGGCTCCGTTGCACAAAATTCGGTTGTGTACCTCTGCTCTGTCTGTGCCGCCATGCTCCGGCCTCAGGCCTTGCAGTACCCACTAGTTGACTTGCTGTTTCAACCTCAGCTAAGGCACACAGCCACCCCAGGGTGATTGGACCACATTTCCTCTCCCTCTGGGAGAGAAATTCTGATGCCTGAATCATTTGAATCTGTGGCACTAAAAGGTCTCCTGACCAGAAGGAACAAGAAAATGTCACTGGCTGATGGGGACAATTTTAATGCAAAATGCCACCTTCTAATGATTGCACCTTTTGCAGCAGCTGCCAGCAAAAAGACACTTAGCTCTTTTCCAGGGGTCGGACTCTGATCAAACAGTTTTGTAGTCTCTTCTACCTCTCTATTCCCTCAGAATTATAGTCCTGGACTTCCCCCAGAGCCAGCTTAACCTTCCTCCCGAGCAAAGGCAAAAAGGCCCAGGCAAGTACCCCAGGAAAGCACTTTCACAGGCCTCGGACCCTCCTCTCCCTTCCTCACCCCTGAGGAAGGATGAAGGGCTCCTGTTTTTGCCTTCTTAAAACCAGGACCTTGTGGTAGAGAAACTCCTTGGGGCTTCTACTGACGCCCATCTTCCCACTTGCTGCATGCCTTCTACAGAAGCTCTTCTGTTTGCTCTTCTTTCCTCTTCAGATAACCCTGAGGCTCTCATGGAGGACACAGAGACTTGGTTACCATCTTGTCCTTGGAGTTTAGCACAGGGCAGACTCATTGCAGATTCCTTGTAAGACTTGCTGAGAGGATAAGAACCATGGAGTGGAGACAGAAAAGAAGCATGTGCCTCTTCAGAAGACCAAAGGAGGCCCTCGCTGCCCTTTTCAATCTACATTAATTCCTTTCCTCCTGAGCCATCCCAAGTGACCACTGCTGTCCTTGAAGACCTTCAGTGCCCCACCTGATGAACACCTACCCCAGCACCCACAGCACCCACCCAGCCCCATCCCTCCACTCAGGGGCCATACCACCCACATTCCTTCTGCCTTCCCAGATCCACTGCTGATTATCTTTGACCTGAAAGGCTTCACCCTCTTAGTCCTGTGGACCCCTCCGTCCCCATGCTAAAAAATTCTTTCAGCAGTAGGCAGACTTCCAAACTGGCCTCCAAAATCTCCTATCCCTGGAGCCAATAAAACACAAATCTAGAAACTGCTGTAAGGAATTTTTCAGGTCCCAAATCAGGTGACTTTGGGTCTGATCTAACTACTGAGCCCTTTCAAAAGCAAAGCTTATGGGATAGGGTGTAATTCTAATACATGAGAGTCCTTGAATTCCATCCTCAGTTCATCTAATTAGTTAATTAATTAATCTTAGTTAAAAAGAGCTTCCCCTGATGGTGTGAAAAGACACACCAGGGCATCAGACATCATGGCACATACCTGTCCTCTCAGCGCCTGGGAGGCTCAGGTATGAAGACTGAAAGTCCAAGGCCAGCACACTTGATATTAACGAGACCCTGTCTCCAAACAAAAAGACTAAGAGAGATGCCAGGGGCCATGTTGTGAAGGGGAAAGGAGGAGATGTGGGGAACACAAGACAGGGCCTGAGAGTGGTCTCTGGAAGCTGAAAGTGACTCTTACCAACAACCAGTAAAAAAGGGGGGCTATGCTCCCATAATGTTCAACACCATGGATGAGTTTCAGAATAAACATATTCCTCCAAAGCCTCCAGAGAAGAACTCAATCAACACATTGAGCTCAGCCCCAAGGATGCTCCTGGCCATGCCTCACTTCCAACCTACAGAGCCTCTTAAAGAAGTGCTGTGGACAATGTCCACAGAATATTTCCTTCTTTCCTTTATAACTGTGTTAAAATGTACCCAGGAAAAATGTCCTTCCATAAGTCAAGTGCTCAACAACCTAAATGCCTACTCTCTGTGGAGTCACCATCACCCCCGAGCCTTGTGCATCTTATAAAATAAGTCAGGATGCATCTGCTCATCAAGCTTTGACAGTCTACTAGAATGTAAGACACACGCACCCAGGGGCGGGAGGAGTGGCCCAGTCTGTAGCATGCTGGATGTGCTAATGTGGGGATCTGAGCTCGGTCCTCAAACTTCATGTGGAAGCTGGACCCAGCATATGCTGGTAGCCCTGTGCTGAGAAATAAGAGCCGGTGAATCAGGGGCTGGTCAGGCAGCCAGTCCTCCTGAAATGGTGAGCTTCAAGTTCAGTGAGAGACCTTGTCTCAAAAAGATAGAGAAGCAACCCAGGAAAGACAGCCTGATGTCCACCTCTGGTGTTCATTCACAGCTATATGGACTTCCATATGGGCCAGTGCACTCCCTCAGCACACACACACACACACACACACACACACACACACACACACACACACGACAAAGAATGACTAGACAAGATTATCATCATTGTTGTTATTATTATTATTATTATTATTATTATTATTATTAATTATTGAGAAAGACACTAGATGTCAATCTCTAACCTCCACATACATACCTACCCACATATAAAAATGTACCCATACATACAGACACTCACACACATACAGCATACACATATACAAAAACAATAATAATGGCTACTATTATCAATAATAATTGTAGCCAGTCTTTGCTACTATATGGGTTCATCTTTTTCACATCCTTTATCCCCCTGGGTTCACCCCTAACACTAGATAGGAAAGAAATAAGGATAGAGGGAAGAGAAGAAATAGGTAAATCCCTAAACCTAAGTTTTTTCTCTTTGTTTCTTCTTTGACCAGGGCCACAACAAACCACAGCCAACCTCTTTAAACAACCAACAGCCACCGACCCTACCTCTCGGAGCCCTAACATACATATATCCTCTGAAAAGTTCCCAGAATTCCAAACATCACACAGTCAAAGAAACTATCTGTGACTGGCAAAACCATGCATGGCTCTGCTAGAACATGAGGCAAATTATAGACAGCTGCTTCAGACACTCCAAAGCAGCCCCATATTCCCACACCTGGGACTGAAACAAAAACACATACTTACAATATTTCTGTTTTTAAAGAAACCAAAATTTCAGAATTCTCACTACAAATAATGTTGAAAATGACTAGGGAAGATACCAGATGTCAACCTCCAGCCTCCGCATGCATGCACACTCAATTACAAAAATGTGCACATGCAAACACACACACACACACACACACACACACACACACACACACACACACACACTATGTAAGGATAACCAACTCAAGCCACTGTACAGGAAAGCCGTGAAGTCACACACTGGGGTGAGCCTCACTGATCTATATGCCTTGGGACCAAGAGACAGGAAAAGACTGTGGTTGGATCCCACCAACTTTGTTCCCATGTGATCAGGGCTCAACCTTGGAGACTGGGCATCTCTTGATGAGAGAGCACAAGGACTGAATCGTGGACAAAATCAGGACAGACGGGTAAGCTGGGTCCTGCTTGTCACTTCAGACTTAGTAGAAAAAGAATGAAGCATAAGAGGAAGCCAATGAGGGGACCACACCCCAGATCCCCCCCCACCTCAAATATATTATATGTTTAGGTTTATTTCAATGAGATCACATGTATCTGAGCTACTGAGGCAGGAGGACTCTACCAGCTTTAAGTCAGGCCAGCCTACACACAAATTCCAGGCCTGCCTGGGCTATACTGTGAGAGCCTGGCAGGTGAGGAAGAGGAGAAGATGAAGGAGGGAGAAGGAGGAGTAAAGAAGGAGAGGAAGAAGATGTCTATTGCTAAAGCAAACAAAAACCATAATCTGGAAGTTATCAATGGTGTGTTTATAAAAAGATCAAGAGAAAGGGAATATGTTCTATGGAGGTGTGGTGAGGTATGGGGGAAGGGGATGTCTCAGTGGGCCCATGCCAAGACATCCCTTCCCCCTGAGGGACCAGTCACAGGATGGTATAGTATAGACTAGAGTTTATTCAGGGCATGGGGAGGGGAGTCAAGAGGATGGTAGAGGCAGAGAGTAGAGAAGTAGAGGCCAACCATGAGCATGGAGAGAGAGCCGGGAAGGGAATGGGGAAGGGGCAAGGGGACAGAGCAGGAGCAAGAAGGGAAGAGCAAGAGAGCAAGGGGGCAAGAGGGGGCAAGCAGCCCCTTTTAGAGTGGGTCAGGCCTACCTGGCTGTTGCCAGGTAACCGTGAGGTGGATGGAGCTTAGACAGAATGCTAACAATCAATGCACCCCAAACCTTTTTCGCTACAAATATGGCATAATTACTATAAAGGCTCCAAAAGGTAAAGTTGCTTACATAAACTCATGCAGACTTTTCAGGCCAAGCCCAAGCTTGACCACAGGGTATCACTCATATTTACCTCTGGGTCACTGGTCAGATCTCATATTAGATGGCCAAACCCCACAGGCCTCTTTCTGCTATTAGATTTAACCATAACCTGAAGCCAAGAAGACTGCCAAACAGAGAGAGAACACACACAGAGCACAGAATGGCCCAAAAATAAGCACACAAAATGCCAGTCCCATCCTGTCTCTGCCATCTGTCCCAACAGTCACCGAGGCAAATCACATTTCTCCCTTGGGCCTCAGTTTTCCCATCCATGCAGGTGTAAATCAACCCACAACCCATTATTCTCCAGCCTTGGCATTGTGTGGGTCCATGATCCCAGAAAGGCTGGAAGAGAAGCATCTCATCCCAAAGGCCAGTGACTCAGCGTTTCCTCCCAGCTCCTTCCATGGCACCATCCCCTCCCCCATTGCCGGCATTAAAATACAAGGCAGCCACAGATGGGGCACCGTGGAGTAAAGGTGCAGAGACCATGAGGCAGGACGTGTCAGCACCAGAGGAAGTAATTTAATAAGGGCCCGCTTGGAAATTATATCACCCCAAATAATATAATAAACCCTAATTTACTCACATTTATCTCCCAGAGTTTTGTTTTTTTTTTTTTTCTGGGACGCATAATCTTGCCTGCTCTACAGTGATGGATTAGCGCAATGGAAACTCCACTGGGAAATAAAAAAAATACATCTTGTAGTTTCTGACGCGTTATTATTCAGTGTTATCTCGCTCGCCTCATCACGGGCCCATTACTCATGTTCACTTTTTCCTTTTCTTCCCCCCTCCCCTTCTTAAAAATCAGAGCCACAGGCAGGGCTGCTGGCTCCAGGCATTCCTCAGCCATTCATCTTGCATGGCCGGTGTTAAGGGTTCCTAAATCAGGAGAGGGGTAGAAAGAGAGAGAGGTGACCCACTCAGGAAGATCCTCAAAGAGATCCGAGTATTTCTGGTGGTGTGATGAGGGTCATCCCCATTTTCCCAGGATGGAATCTTTCCGCTACGCCTACCAGCCTCCTGAAGTATATATGAATGCATGTACAAACAACACCAGAATCCAACGAGTCCTGGTGGCCATCAGGACTAGCCTTCAGTAGTTAAGGAGCCTGGGATAGGAGGCCATCTTGAGCAAGTGGAGATCTGAGAGGATGGTGCGGGAAACACTCTTGGAACCTGATCATACAGCCAGATCTTGCAAGGGAGAGGAGAATCTGCAGCCAGAGAGGTTTGCTGAGTGTTCTCCCCACCCCCACTCCACCCCCTCTCCTCTCTCTCCTCTCTCCCCCTCCTCTCCTCTCTCCCCCTCTCTCTCCTCTCCTCTCTCTCCTCTCTTTCTTCTCTCTCTCTTTCTTTCTCTCTCTCTCTTCTCCCCCTCTCTCCCCCCCCTCTCTCTCTCTCTCTCTCTCTCTCTCTCTCTCTCTCTCTCTCTCTCTTTAACTTCTTATATCATCTTCCAAGTCCACTATTCAATTGTGCCCTACTTTCCTATCCCCGGCCTGGCAGGAGCTCCATCCTGGTCGAGGTAGCTATGGAGATGGAGTGGGAGGAAGGACAGAGTTGAGGTCACATGAGATTTTCCTGCTTTTTTGCCCAAGGCCTCAGCTCCCAGTTCTCCAGTGAGGGAAATGCAGGTAGCATTCCAAGAGGTCTCTGTTACCTACCGGTTAACTGCTCTAGGCTCGGGCTCCTTCTCTGTAAAGCAGATGTGGTGATAGAAAAGGAAGGGACAGTAGAAGCAGGAGTGTTTGGCAAAGGGCACCCTGTTCTGTGACCCTCCCTTGAGTCTGCCCACTTGCTGGGGAAGACCCTTCTGTTTCTTTTCTTTGGAAAGCAGCAGGTCTCCACACACAGAATGGAACAAGCAAGCCACCCGTGTGCCAAGTGCCTCCTTTCCCAAGAAGAGGAAGGCAGCGGTCCTCAATCACTCTCCCCAGGAGAAGGCAGGAGAAGGGAAGGCCACAACACCCTGGGAGATGCCATGCATAATTGCTAATAAGCAGGCGTGACCAAGTCTTAACAATAATTAAAGTCACCAACTGAGAACTTGTCCATTTCTGGGTCTAATGGTTTTTCAGCACATTAAACATTAAAGAGGTAATCACCTTGCATGCACCAGTACCCATGAGGCCAACCTGTCTTTCCTGCTGATGGCAGGGAACTGTAGGCACAGTCCCAGGCAGAACCTTGGAGGAGGAGGGTCTCTTCCTCTACCATGGAGTTCTGGGCATAAGCCACCATTGGGCTAGAGAAGCCAGTCTCAGATGAATGGAACACCCCAAGGAGGTCTCACTCTGCATCTCTAGGGATAAGTCCACAGCATCTGAATGGTGTCAGACTCCTAGAAAAGAAAGCCCTCTCAAAACCCCTTTCCATTCCACTTCCGCTGGCATTCCTTCAAGAAAGGGCACTCCAGTGCCCCTCAATGACACCTACCTGGTTCTCTCTAGAGCACCTTTTAATATGGGGACAGGACAGGTTCAGGGCATTCAGAGTAAACCCAGGTACTACTGGGTCCTTTTTATGTTTCTTCTATAAGTTCTTGTGGGAGCTATAAGGTGAATCTGACTGCTGTCATTTTTCAGCTAGAAGGCTTAGAGTAGTGATTAATTCACCCAAGACTACTCAGTTACAAGGAGAGGGATTGTGCAAGCCTAGATTGAACCTTCTCTAGGCCTGTGCTGTTTAGAGAAAGCCTAGACATAGATGCACTGGCCTGGCTCTCCATGTGCCCTAGAGATGCTGTTCTGGACTATGGGTCAGGCCTGCTATCATTACCAGCATCCGCTCAGGGGGAAAGAAGTGAGTCTTGACATAGACATGGAGGGTTTGACTCCTGAGGCTGCAGCTCTGGTCCTAACAGTACAACCCAGGGAGTGTTGCCTGACTCTCTCTACACCTGTTATCTCTCCTGCGAAACAGAGACAGCATTCTCTGCTTTTTCGGGAATTTTACAAGGACTGGCACTCATGGCCATTATCGACATCATTACCATAATCTCCATCGTCTACACCGCCAGTCATCTTGGTTCTATGTGTGACATTATATGAGCCCTCTATAAGAACAAGGAACACCTGGGTCAAGACCTGCATTCCACGCTGACCTGTAGGATCATTTTCTTTCACCCAGAGTAAAAGGTATAGTCCTTGTTTTCAGCGAGTCTCACCCCACCCTTGATTTGTTCTTTAGGTATTGCAGGGTATTTTCTTCTTTGGCACACCTCAGCCCATCCATCCTGGACCCTAGAACTTTCCACGCCTCAATTCTCAAGATGCAGCTAACCTGTGAAACACCCTCTGCTAATACAGTTACATTTACGAGGTCATTAAGTTTGTCTTTGGGATGAAGAGGACAAAACATTCTAGAGCCCACAAGAAGTGCCTGTATTATCTCTGTATTAATCTCTGTTTTAATCTGGATCCCACTAGAGGCACTGTATTGGTCTCTGCTTGAGTAGACCAGTCCTTGAGCACTGCAGTCAGATTAGATCAGTAGTCCAAGCCAGGCTCATTTGCACCCCGAATTATTTCATCCTGCAAATGACGAAGTCCACTACATGGGGTTTGGGGAAAGCGCCTTTGACGAGAGTCCTGAATTCTAGCATACTGTCTGACACTTGGAACTGAGCCAACATCTTGATCCTGTCAAAGATGCTACGTACACACAGTCCCCACATACACACTTACTGTGGGCATCGCTATCTCCCTTGGCTAAGAGGTCTCATTAATCTGGAGCTCTCTCAGCCAGTGCCCTGAGATAGGAAAGGCACATTCTATATCATCTCAGCGGCAAACCACCACGTCCCCTCTGAAGTGAAGGCACATATAGTAACTACAGTAGGAACCATCTGAGAATATAGGAAAATCATGGGGCAGACATTCCTTCCTTCTAGGAATCTCTGGCCTATATCAACAATCTCTCCACACTCCAGAAGAGCAATTCTCCCTCCCCATGAGGTCTCTCTAGCATCAGGAAATTCATGAACAGCTTCCCTGGGATTTCTCAGCACCGTTTACCTGAGCACTCCCCTACCTTCTCCCCTGAACCCATCCTCAAGGGCAGGGTTAACCGTTACTTTTCTCCATGTTTATGATGCCAGATGCATGTGGGGTACACAACTGCATGAGGCCAGCCCCCAAGAAAAGCTACGTAGAGTTTTACATCCAATGCTATAGCCTCCCTGCCCTCTCCATTGACTCTGCCCTTCCAGGCTCTTTCCTGCCTGTGCTAAGCCCACTCACCAGTCACCTCTACAAGCTCATCTTAATTCCATAATAAAATATTAATAATAAGCCCCTGTCATGTATAGTGGCACAAACCTATCATCCCATCACCAAGGAATTTGAAGCAGGAGGATCACAAATTCAAGGTCAGCTTTGGGCTACACAGGGAGAGCCTCTCAAAATAATAAAATAATAACAACAGCAGCAGTAATAATGCCTCCTCTGAGAGAATCTTGGGGCTGAACCATCTTAGTTCGTGAATGTCACTCACTGTGCTTTCAGCATGAGCCTCTGCCCTTGTTCCTGTCATTTCCCACCCATCCTTAGCCCTGAGGTCATTTCCCAGGATGCTGCCTTCACCTCCCAACTTGGCTGGATTTTCCTAGAATTCCTAGTCAGGTCTCTGCTGTCATGGCTCTAATCCAACACCACCACTACACACATGCACACAGACACACACACATGCACACACACAAGCATGCACACACAGAGAGACACACACGCATGCACACATGCACACATGCACACATGCACACATACCACCCTCCATCTTTTCCCATCTAAGTGCTCGTCAGACTGAGACTGCTTAGCTTCAGAGAACAATCCGTTCAGGGTGGTTTGGCCACAGGTCTTACACCAGTCCAGCCTCTAGCCTTGTATAATTGATTCTAGCAGTCTAGTCTCTAGCTATCACACCTTCCTCTCCACTCTTCCAACACACCGTCCCTCCTTGCCATGCAAAACTTCAGCTTTGCAGAAACAGAATTATCTACAAGGACTTGAAAGAACATTCGTGAGGAGCCAAATGACACCCGGCTCGCCTCTCCTTCCTTTGATTGTCTGATTCGCAGTCTTTCATTAGGTGGATTACACTGTAACAGGGCTCTGGGTAGCTTAGGAAGTTCTGTGGAAGAAGCCAGTCACTCCAGAGGGTGCTGCCCACCATCAGGAGGCCAGACCTCTAGCCTGCGAGGGCCGGGACCTCCCAGCATTTCTCATGCACACCACTTCACAGTTTGCAGCATCCTTTGCCTATTTGTGATCTGATTGGCTCTTCAGACTCTCACCATCCCCATGTTATCAGTGAGGAAACAGAAGCCTGGAGAAGAGGTGACTCACTCCGAGTCTCACAACAGAGCCCCAGCTTCATCTTAAGTGTTTAGAGCGTCCCCATCAATTCCCACCTATGCATCCAAGCTTCCCCATCACACAGGGCAGAGGTGACCGGGACAGGAAGAGCAAAGAGATTAATAGAAAACTGTCTTTGCAATGCTGGGGCAGAGCCCAGCACCTTGCCCGTAATAAACATATGCTCTGTCTCTGAGGCACAGCCCCCTACCCTGGTCTTTTAAATATACTTTATTATGAGTAAGATTCCTTTCAAGATTGCATGGATAGTTACTTTATAATTAAATGTATTGTTCATCCTTCGAAGCATCTATTGCATGTAGGGTACTGCAGCAGGCATTATGGAAATGATAGGGGGAAACTACACAGATATTGTCCGGGCCTTGCAAACCTGATGCGGGGTTCACACTTACTCGTCCCGTGCACAGTACACAGGGTAGGTGGGCCTGGCTGCTTGTATAGATCCCAGATGTCAGGATAGCCAATGTGGATGAGAGCCCCACCTTCTAGGAGCTTACATGCTGATGGATAATCTTAGCTTATGAAGCACTGAGCGTGTGTGGAAAACTCAGCCACGTGCTCTGCCATACTGTCTATCAGTGCTCATTTCTACAGACGGGATGCTGAGGTCCACGGAAGGTAAAGACGGTCAAACTCAATCACGCTAGACTCTGAAGCCTGGTATATCAAATTCAAAGCCCCTACTTACTCTCAACTTGATTGCACCCTGAGTGACAAAGACCTAACATACGTCCACCAAATGTGGCCATTCAGCTCACTTGTCCCTGAGCTGCCTGTATTAGTCCCTGGGGCCCTCGTGAGAAAACCCCTCACTATCACCATAATTTATAGGCCTATCATATTCAAATTTGGCTTCAATCCTCTGTGGCCCCACTACACTTTCTGCTGGTAATGATGTATTGTTTTAATTGAGACTTCACTTAGAAAGAACTTATTGCTACATGCACAGGAGGGTCTAAGGGGCCCAGAATCCAAGGCCAAGTTTGGCTCAAGCCAGATTTCTCTCCTGCCTCCTCAGCATGCACCTACAGCTGCCAAGTGACAGAAAGCTGACAGCTCGCCCGTGACGGTGGAGGTGTTGCCACTTGAGAGACAAATGGCCTTGTGTTTCACAGAGAAGGCGCTGACACTCGCTGGCCTTTGGGTTGGTGAGTGAAAGCCGCACCCAGATAGGTCAATGCTGTCAGGGGACAGGTCCCCAAGTAGGGAGAGGTGACTCTGTAGGGAATGTGCCTGTGACAGTGCTTCAGTCCAGCTCCCTCATGCCGTCCCTGACATCTCTGTTTGCCTGGACAGCAGCATTCATCCCTCCCATTCCTGGCCACTGGTGTCATAGAAGGGGCTGTGTGATGGTGAGATGGAGGATAAAGGACAATACAGGCCTTCAGGAGGAGACCTGAAGGACTAACTACAGCCTCAGGAGAGCTCTGCACAACCGTGTGCACCCTGCTCTAAGGGGAAGCAAGACAGGAAGTCAGGGTCACTCCAATAAGGTGATGTTCCCCAAGGACCCACTTACAGACACGCCACTTTGGAACATGAGAATGGACAAGGGCCAAGCATAGTGCAGACGCATTTAGGTCCAAGCCTTAAGAAGCAGACGTTGGCAGAGCTCTGTGAGTTCAAGGCTAGCCTGGTGTGCATAGCAAGTTCCAGGACAGTCAGGGCTACATAATGAAACCTTGTCTAAAAAACAGCAACTTTTTTAGATGAACAAGACTCAGGCCAGCCCCACAGGGGCTCCAGCCTGGGCACAGAGATGACTATAACAAGAGATTGATCCCAATAGTTGCACACAGCCTACTCTAGGACAGAGCCGAGAGAGCCTTCCTTTCTGGCTCAGAGATGTGGGTCAGGCTTCGTGGAGGAGCAGCGTAGAGATGAGCCTTGAACCCACGGTTGACTTTTAACAGGCAGGGCAGAGGATGTGGGAAACCCTGAAAAGATGCAAGAGTCAACAACGCTTGGGGTGTATGGGCTTCAGGAAAGTCGCATGGCTGAATGATAAGACACGGGAGGTATGATAGGCAGATATACGTTGATTCCAGTGATGGAAGGTTCTGAATACTAGGGGAAAGATTTGAAGTTCATTTGGAAAGATGATTTAGTAGCAGGGTTTGATCTGGGTAGTGATATGGTTAAAACCCTGGCAGCGGTCAGGAAAATGAAGAGGTTATGGAGAGGGAGAGGACACTGGACTTCACTAGCCTTTAAGAAAGGAACATAAAGCAGGAAGCCAAGAGTACCAGTCAGGATTGGGGTTGCTTGGGCACAACAGAGACCAAAAATAAAGTGTTTCACACCAATAAGACTTTATTAGGAAGCCAGTCTAGGCTCCTCCAAGGTTGTCTGTCACAAACTCAGGCTCCTCCTCTCTCTGCTGCATCATCCTACTGTGTGGCTTCTATCCCCAAGGTCAGTCCACAGACTAGAATAGCATCTGGACTTGATAACAGTGTCATCTGTAAAGGAGGATAACATAGTCTAGGGGCCCGGAGGGGAGTGAGTGGGAACCCAGGGCGAGCGGGGGCTGGAGCAAGAGGGAGAAGGGAGGGGGGAAAGAGAGAGAACATAGTCTATAAGATGGACTCACTCTACCTTGATACATTCAAGGTTGTTGTCAAGAAGAAAAGAAAGATGGCTGCTGAAGACACACTTGGCCTCCAATGCAGAGACTCGGAGGTGAAGGGACAGACACGGTGGTACACACCTTTAACCCCAGCATTCAGAAGACAGAAGAAAGCAGCTGTCTATGAGTTCAAGGCCACCCTGGTCTACACCGTGAGTTCCAAGACAGGGAAGGCTGTACAGTGAGACTCAAGAAAAACTTAAATGAGAGGGAGAGAGAGAGAGAGAGAGAGAGAGAGAGTCAGAGATGACTCTGAGGCTACAAATCAAATACATCACACATCAGCAGTGAGACTAACGAAGCCATGAGCAAAAAACAGAGAGTCCAAGGAGGTGTAGGAAAAATAAAGCCTGGCTCGGACACTAGAAAAAAGACACCTGCCACTGGGTTCTGCTTCACCAGAGGGGAGGGACTCTACTGTCCCATCAGTCTCTGGACTGAGGCTTGGAAGTTTGTTTCCCTTGGCCAGAGAGGTAACACAGAGGTGAAAGGGCAGGAAAATGGATCTGGCCATCCACAGCTCCCCATCCAAAGAGAGAGGCAACATCAGTTCTGCTACCACAATGGTGGAGACACAGAGGACAGCACGAATTGCCGTCACTTGTCAAAGACTCCATGATGCTCAGGAAATAGGCAATAGGCTCCTGGAGCCAGAATCCCTGGCAGGGCAAACACGGTGCACTGAATGGGTTGATAGGTAAGACTACCTCCAGGAAGCCTCCCCTAGAAAGACTCAGCCAGGAAACCAACCCAAGGGTTGAGCAAGCCCCTGACTTTGGACACCAAACAGGACTTCTAAGACCTCGAGTGGTGGCCATATCCCACATGTCAGCACTGGAAGGAAAGCTGGAGACTAAGAGGAAAAGCCCAAGTAGCCATTTTCAATCTCTCTTCCTTTCCCTCTAGGAAAGAAATTGGGATCCTCAGACTCTACCGCTTCTAGCCAGTGTCCTCCCGGTGTGCAAGTGTGTAGTGAAGACAAGCATGGCAGTGTATGCCTGTGATCCTAGGTCTCAGAGTGGAGGCAGGAGAATCAGATGTTCAAGGCCATCTTCAACTACGGAGATTTCAAGACGAGCCTTGAATATTTGAGAATGTCTCCGGAAAAAAAAAAACAAACAAAACCAATGCCTGTGGTGAATGTCCTTCTCCCTCACTTTCTTGGATCAATGATTCCTTTTTCCAAAGACCTCATCTTAAAACACGTCTGCTCAGCCCTGCTGTTTCTTCATATGATGTTGGTCTATGGATCTCAGATGTCATTACATCAGCCCAAACCCAAATACCTGACAAAAAGCAACTTGAAGAGAGAGAGGCTCATGGTCTGAGGGGATACAGCCCATCATGAGAGAGAAAACCATGGCACCAGAACTCTTGGTGGCAGCAGGACCAGGTGACAGAGGCTTGCTCATGTGTCAGTAGAAACAGAGAACAGGAAGCAGAGACTGGAGAAGAAGTAGGTGGAACTATAAACCTCAAGACTATAAACCTCTAGCTCCCCGCCTCTTTCAGCTAGGTCCCACTTCCTAAATGTCGCCACAATTCTCAGGGCTAGAGAGAAGGCTCAGCAGTCCAGAGCACTCGCTGCTTTTCCAGAGGGTCACAGTTCAGTTCCCAGCACCCACGTTAGTCAGCTTACAACTGTCTACAACTCCAACTCCCAGGAGTCTGATGCACTCCGCCAGCCTCTGAGAGCAACTACATGTAACTACACACAGATGCACACACAAACCCTAAAATTAAAAATCGAAACATCTTAAAGCCGTTCCCCTCTGCTGGGAATCAAGTGTTCAAACACTTGAGCTTATGAGGGCCGTTTTCCATCAGCAGGATTCTGAGGGTGCTTAGTTACTTGGTGGAATGCTATCCCAGCATCTCTGTGGCAGAAAGATGAGAAGGGGTGGGAAAGGAAGAAGAGGGAGGGGAGGGGAACAGAGAGGGGAGGGGAATGGGGAGGGTAGAAAGAACAAAGGAGGGAAGGAAGAGGGGAGGAGAGGAGAAGGGGAAAGCTACATCAGTTAACTGCCATGTCTGGTCAGTGCATTATAAATACCAGTGTCAATTAAAGTAGCACATGAGTCCCAGGGAGTCAGTTCTTCAGGAGAAGTGTTGACCTTTCTTTGTGTAACCACCTCTACTCTCTGAGTTAGGGATGAACAGTACTCGGACCCATAGAGGGATCTGGAGATGGTACATACAGGATTCTTGTTGTACAGGCCTTAGAGAGACACCTTTGTCTCTCTAAGAGGGTTCTCTCCTGTATCCCTTCCTGGAATACCATGCACAACTTGGTAACATGAAGGAGAAAACACACACACAACATACACACAACACGCACACACAACACACACACACACACACACACACACACACACACTTATACACATGGCCCAAGGAAAACAAAGTGACAAGTCTCCCTGCCCTGAAACTCCAGCCAGATTCAGGTGGCTCTTGGGAACTCCCAAGTCACAGGTTGATTGGGAAACCGTCCTGTGGGAATTCCTGGTCCTGATGAGGGCCAGGCAGTGTGCACACAGTGTTTTCCAGCTTCAGCTATCAACTCTGGGGACTCATGCAGTATCTGGCCATGTCTCTGCCCACATCAGCCCCAGATTTTAAAAATCAGCCATTCCCATCCCCTCTTCTAAACATGCCCAGTAAGACCCCTCCACTGGAGGATGCCACATCTGTGCCCATCAGCCTGTTCCTTCAGCAGGCTGTCCAGTCAAGGCCACCACAGCCTGCCTCGGGCAGGCACTCATAGCTCCCCTGCCTGGCTAACAAGGAAGGATCTGACAGCACAGGATTACCCACTCAGAGGGAGCAGCGGAGACTGTGTTTACTCCCAAACCTGGCCCTATTTAGTGGTCTGTGTTCATCATTAATCTTCTTCCACAATCCGGTCCCCATCTGCTCCCACTTTTTAATGAACTGCCACTTGTCGCACTCAATAAAATCAGTACTTTGCGAGAATTTCAGTGACATTGGACGGAAAACGGAGGGTGGGAAGCGGCAGAGGGAGCAGGTGATGAGGGAGAAGGAGCAGCAAGCCGGGGTGTCGGAGCAAGGAGACAGTGATAGAGATAGCCTGGACGCAGGGTCTGCAGCAGCATCCGCTCCGCTCAGAACCACATCGCAACACCTCGCAACCCTGGTCTCATTGCCCCAAAGCAGGGTACCAATAACCACAGTGGCCTTGGCTGGCCAGTCCTGCCCTGCAACAGCTCTGTGCCAGGCCAAGTTTGGTCTGAGTCAAGCTGTCTTACACAGTTCTCCTGGTATGAGCGGCAGAGGCAGCAAATGGATGGTGTTTCCCAGTCTCAGCTACAAGATGGGGGACATATCCCACCCCAGGCTACTACTTCCCGGTTTCTGATTTGACAGTCTACCTGCTCTGAGCTGCAAACCAACAGCAGGAAAAGTGCCTGGGGACACTGGGGCTTTGGTTTGCCCTTCTCAGACATGGGTCTATACCAAACTGTGATGAGGGCTTCATCCAGGGATCAGAAGATGGACTAGGAAGAAAATAGGGCCCTTGCTCTACTTGGGAATCCCATGGCTGGGAATGTAAACAGCTCACCTAGTCTAGGGAGAAAGAGACTCCTCAACGTCATGTAATAAAGGACTTGGGTACTGGTGCCCAGGGTGACCCCTACCCTCTGAAGCCCTGGTTTCTCTATATTGGGGGCTGTAATACTCTGCCTGAAGGTTCCAGCTTGGCTAGTCCTAGAAAGAAATGGGCCAGAGTAGGAGTCTAATGCTGGCTAGACGCAGCCTTGACCTCACAGTCCTGGGAAAGAAGCCAGGACCCAAGGCTCCCAAGTACCAGGCCCGTCTCTAGCTTTGTTTCTCATAGTCTGATCCAAGAGCATCTGCCTCCGATGAGGAATCTGTGTTCGAATTTAAACATTGTATTTCCTGCCTTCATCTGGCCCACCCTTCTCCTCTCAGTGCCTGTTTCCCTCTGGGATTCTTCCCAACCTCTCCTGAGAAATAAGGGCCTCCAAATACTGTGTTTCTGACCTCTCCCATCCCACAATTGGATCCCACAATTGGATGTAGAGAGGACCTTCCTGGTTCCTCTCTACAGCAATCTTCCAGCCATCTAAAATAAATCCCAGTGAGATGGCCAAGAGGATGGCTGAGTGGGTGAAGAAGTAAAGATTCAGAATTCCCAACTTTGTGTGTCATCTGTCTTTGGGGACTTGAAGTCTCCTTCTTGGCCTTTCATCTTCTTGGCATTTCTAAAGTGTTTACCTGATCCTCTTCATACCAAGGGCTGATGGGGCAGGCAGAATGCAGACCCAGTCCTTCCAAAGGTCACTTCCTCCCATGCCTCACCCACCAGTATTCCTGAGGTCCCTTCTCTCAGGATTCAGTCACCAGACAAATGAAGGGAAGGAGGCCTCCTGCTCCCAGCTCTTGCACTGGTCCCCAGAAGTGACCTAGTCTGTCTGGCTTTACACAGGATCAGCTGACAGGTGACACTTGAGGAACTCTGGGCTCAGAAACCATAGATCTACCTCCAGAGACTACCCACGCCTGCAAAAGACAATCTCACCTCAAGCAAAGAGTCATTTGCAGGTTATACCAAAGGGGGTAGAAAACAAAGTCAAAGGACCACTTCTACCTGCAAAATGGTGGGTGAGCTGTCAGGTAATGACAGCTCCCACCCCAAACCCAAGCCTGATGGCACTATGAAGCAAGAAGAAGAAACAAAGTGAAAGATGTACAAAATGGGCCACAAGATGGAGCTCTGCTGACCTCGTTACTAGCTTAGACTACAGAAAGTGCTCTAGCCCCAGACAGGCAACATCAGAGGAGTTCCATTCAAGTGGGAACCCAGACAGGGGAGAAGCAGCTGACAGTGGGTACAGCAGACCTGTCAGAACATCTGTATCCCTACAGCTCAACACATACACACCCCAGAAAGACTAGGAGAGAAACTAAGGCAGCCTCCCTGAAGCTAGGAGAAAGAGGATGGTGGTAGCTCATGGCTGATGGCCAGAAGACATCAGTTCCACACTGTGAGATGACCTTAATCACCCTCCCACCCTCCACGTCCTTCATTCACCATGAAGGACTGTCTTACTTACTTCTCTACTGCTGCGCATGACCAAGGCAACTTACAGAAGGAAGAATTGGTTGAGGGCTTACAATTTCAGAGAGTGAGTTCATAACCATCATGCCATAGAGCAAGGTAGCAGGCAGGCATGGTGTTGGAGCACCAGCTAAGAGTTCACACCTGATCCACGACAGAAAGAGAGAGAGAGAGAGAAAGAGAGAGAGAGAGAGAGACAGACAGACAGAGAGAGACAGACAGAGAGAGACAGAGAGACAGAGACAGAGAGAGACATGGGCTTTTGAAACCTCAAACCCACCCCCAGGGACATACCTCCTCCACCAAGGCCACGCCTCCTAATCCTTCCCAAACAGTTCCACCAACTGGGAACCAAATACTCAAACATATGAGCTTATAGGGCCTATTTTCATTCAAACCACCACAGGAACAGAGGCTGAGTCCTGGATATATCTGGTCCTTCACAGTCTCTGTAACAGTAAAAAAGGATGTCCCGTCCAGGCAGTGATCATTCACAGGGAAACATAAGGAAATAGCTAAGGAATGCAACCCCTATCAGAAAAAAAAAAAAATAGAAGGAATTGCAACTGATAGAAATTAAGCTGGAGAACTAGACAGGACCAAAATTTAAAATACCTTTGTGGGCCAGCAAGCTAGCTCAGAGAATAAGCGGTGCTTGCTGCCAAGCCTGATGACCTGAGTGTGATCCCTGGAACTCATGTGGTGGAAAGAGAGAACCAACTCCTGAGAGTTGTCCTCTGACCCTGACATGTGCATGCTCTGGCAGGTACATGGACACACACAATATACAAATGTGAAAATAGTTTTAAACTAAAGATTCTCAAAGACATGAGGGAAGAGGCTGGGGTGTGAGGTGGAAACATATAGTTATAACAAAAAGGCAGCTGGAAATCCCAGTATAGAGAAGATTACAGTTGAAATAGTCAGAAGACGGACCAGCAGAGCAGACCCAGCTAAAGAACAAACAGGTGAAGCCAATCATGCCGATGCTAAACCGTCTACCACATTATCAACTACCAGACAGTGAGATGGCTCTGGGGTGAGGGCACCTGTCACCAAGCCTGATCACCGGAGGTCAGTCCCCCAGACCCATACGGTGGAAGGAAAGAAATAAGTACTCCTGGTTATTCTCTGATGTCCACACGTAGGCCACGGTGTCATAGTATACACACAAACACGCACAGAGAGACACACAAACACACACATACACACTCATAATGCAATAGTATTATTTCAGTGTTTAAAGAAAAAAAACATCTCCTTAACCTTTAACTCTATCCTAAAGGAGCCTATATTTAAATACCAGGCCTAATTACAGCGTAGGATCAGGTAGATGAAACTGTAGAATATAGTCTTTGAGCATACTGTGATTTTTTTTATTTATATACTTTATTTATTTATTTACTTATTCATTTGTGTGTGTATGTGTGTGTGTGAGAGAGAGAGAGAGACACAGAGAAAGAGAGAAAGAGAGAGATACACAGAGAGAGAGAGAAAGACAGAGAGACAGAGAGACAGAGAGAGAGAGAAAGAGAGAGATACACAGAGAGAGAGAGAGAGAGGGAGAGAGAAAGAGAGAGAGAGATGCTGAGGATGGAGCCCAGATCTTGTACATCTTCTGTAAGTATTTTATCAGTGAGCTATACTCCCAGCTTAGAATATTCTCTTTGAAAAATTCACAGCCTATACAGGTAGGAAAAATCGATAAAATAAAGAATGTGCTGGGGAAAATGTGGAGTAAACAAGAAAACAGTGAGAGTCAAAAAAAAAAAATGTGAATCCACAGCCAACGGCAACAAGATTTTTAAGCACCTCTAACTTGATGGGACAAGGTGGGTCCACCATGAAGACGAGAAAGGGGTCCATATCTTTTTCAGGGCAAGAGAGAGATTTGAGAATGTAATAAGAAACGTGCATTTAATTAGAGGTCTTAATAAGGCATTCCCCGGGAGCTGCTTCTGACTAGCCAGCATGTGTGATGTTATGCTATAGTAACGAGCTGCCCCGCCTTGGTGGCTCATAACAACAGTGGTTTATTTCTCGTTCAGATGCTGGCTGTAAGCCAACTAAAGCAGATGGGTTTCTCTCATAACTTTTTGTTCCACCACTAGGCTGGAGACACGGGCCTACTGCAACCCCATGGCAGAAGGGAACAGGCCAGAGGACGGGCATTAAGGTCACCCTGGCGTCAGATCTTTTTGACTTCGGGCTCATGCATGGTATCCATGGAGCCCAAAAATACCCTCACGGGCTTGTACCGCTAACCTCACAGAAACAGGATGGGATTCGTGACCCTCGTGTATGAAGGACAGGACATCTCCAGGACCAAGAAAATAAAACTTACTATAATTAATGGACATCATAAAGGGGGTGAATATAAAAAGTTATAATATATAAAATAAGATAATAGTAAAGACGTATTCAAATGAATCAGTTATAATAAAGAAGGAGAAAACAGCTACAACATTTCACACTTATAATCCTGGTACTCAGGACACTGAAGCAGGAACATCATGAGTGTGAGGTTATCCTGGGCTACATAATGAGACCTAATGGGGGGGGGGTGATGATAGAGTTTTATACATGCTATGTTTTCTTTAAAAGAAATACCAAGCAATGTGTTTTCTAAAAATGACATGCTTAAATTTAAAAATATAAACAATCTTGGCAAGATGGTTCTGAACTGACTCCCTGCCTCTCTCAATGCTCAATACTTAAATGCAACTCTAAACCCTAAACATGATGCCAGAGGCCACCTGAAGAAAGCTCTGAACTATGATAAGAAAACAGAGTTGTGACCCAGGACTAGAGAAGCCGGCCATCCAGCTTCTTATAGTTCCTACCCAACAGAACAATGGATGAAAGCAACCCCCAGCCTAGCAGCAGAGGAAGACATGGCTCACTCCTCTCCCAGACCAAAGAGAATCTAGAAAATGCAGTGCCACCGTGGGCAATGGGGATGGACAGTGGTACCAACACCAACAGCACGTCACTGAGGAGAACAGCCACTGTACTGGCTGGTTTGGTGAGTCAACTTGACACAAGCTGGAGTCATCAGAGAGAAACGAGCCTCCCTTGAGGAAATGCCTCCATGAGATCCATTTGTAAAGCATTTTCTCAATTAGTGATCAGTGAGGGGCGAGCCCAGCCTATTGCGAGTGGTACCATCTCTGGGCTGGTAGTCTTGGGTTCTATAAGAAAGCAGGCTGAGCAAGCCAATAAGAAGCACCTCTCCATGGCCTCTGCATCAGCTCCTGCCTCCAGGTTCCTGCTCTGTTTGAGTTCCTGTCTGACTTCCTTTGGTGATGAGCAGCAATGTAGAAGCACAAGCCAACTTGTTTTTAGTTATGGTGCATCTTCACAACAGTGGAAACCCTAAGGCTGCCACCTTCCCTCGCCTGCTTGAAACTCCCTTCCTTCCCCCAAGAGATACCTAGAAATTCAGCTTCTACCCCTTGGGCAACATTAGCAGAAGCTAGTCAGATCCCACCAGCATCAGATAAACCATGCGAATCAACCAACACCAGAAAAGTCCTGAAATAACGGTCACTGAAGAACTGGTCCAGACTCCTGTGCACTGAACACAGAATGACAGCCTTATCCGCACAAAGCTCAGTCAGCTAAGACCCGAGTCTTCTAACACGATACACAAAATGTCCAAGATACAATTTTAAAACCACCTATAATACCCCAAATCAAGAAAAATCAGAATGCAAATGAGGAAAGGCAATCAGCAACACCCACTGAGATGAATCAGACGTTGGAATTATCTGCAGATCATTTTTTTTTTAAAGCCATCCTAAAAATGCTTCAATGATGTATTACGAGTTCTCTCGAAACAAACGGAGAAAATAGCCTCAATAAAGGCTGAAGCCGTATATGTGTGAGCGTGTTCACATACATACAACTTTTCAAATAGACTCTATGGTGGACATCAGAGACTTTGAAAACACGGTAACAGAATTGTTTAATAGCTGACTGCATTCGGTCGTACAGTGGAGATAACACAGGACACACCTGTGGGTGTGAGGACAGATTTTTTTTCCCATCCAGTCTGAACAACAGCAGACAATAGTAATGAACAGAACCCAGCATTCCCATGGTTAAAACTGAGGGATGTGGGGAAAGAGAGTGAGACTGAAGAGTATCCGAAGAAATGGAGGCTGAACTCACCCAGCGTGGTTAAAGACACAAGCCTGCACGTGTGCTTATAGCTGGGCACTACACTTTAGGGACAAATATTAAATGAAAAGCAAGTAACTCCATGTGTTACTATATGACATCGTTTATGTAACTTTAAAGTTATATATATATATATATATATCTTTATGAATATATATATATCTTTATGAATATATATATATATATATATATATATATATATATATATATATATATTCAGACTAGTGGTCTGAAGAAAAGGTTCAGGAACAAAGAAGGCTTACAACTCTTGCAGAAGACCTGGGTCCAGTTCCCAGCACCTGCATGGTGGCTCACAGCTGCCTGTCACTCCAGCTCCAGGAAACCTAATCTAATGCCCTCTTCTTCTGACCTCTACACAGTCACATGAATATAGTGTACAGGAACTCACACACAGATACACACACACACACACACACACACACACACACACACACACACATATATATATATATATATATATATATATATATATATATATATATATGAGACCATCAGTATTTGCCAACCATTAGAGCTGGAGGAAGAGAGAAGACAAAAACAGTTATGGTTACTGGAGAGCAGCACAGATCCCTGTGTTCACAGAACTGTTCAATGTCTCCACCGAGTTGCTAGACACACAAACCCACCATACACACACACACACACACACACACACACACACACACACACACACACA
>JANHMN010000024.1:6653205-6675057 GCA_030674055.1 Rhabdomys pumilio | reverse complement strand
ACACACACACACACACACACACACACACACACACACACACACACACATCATGGGTATGAGGAAGAAATAAGAACAATCTGAGTAGATACTGGGTTTGGTGAGTTGTATCATCATCAGTATCTCAATTGTGATATTACACTGGAGCTTTGCCAAATGTCCCCATTAAGGGAAACACATTAGAGTGCACACAGGATCTCTCCATGTTGTTTATTACAGTGCATAGAAATCTATAACTATGTCAATAAAATTTTCAATGAAAATATAATCTATAGAAAAATTGAAAAAAATAAGAGGACAGTGTGCTACAGATGGAAAAACTGTCAATGCTACTCACTCGTCCATTTTTCCATAGAAAAGGATTTCCAGTTAGGTACATGGCTTCTGAGAATAAAGAATACCATCTCTTTCCAGGCCTAGCCTATGCCTGAGTCATGATCAATGGGATGCGGCACTCAACTTCCAGAACGTGCTCTTAAAGAAACGCGGACTACCCTCTTTCCTTTCTTACTCCTTTCTTCTAAACAATGAGCATGGGAGTCGATACATAACCAAGGGATTTGGGAGGCCCTGGGTACCCTAAGGATGCTGCGGGACTTCCATGACCTCTTGTCTGCCTTTCGCTTATTACAAAGAAACAAATGTCTGCCATACTGAAGCCACACTAACCCCAGGCTTCTTCAGGACATGTAAAGAAATAACGTCATCGTATTTGGGATGCTAGTATTTGGGTTCTGTGACTGGAGAGAATCTGAACATAAAGGGTCAACGGTGAAAGATGAGACCTGCAAAATTAGACCACAGTTTCATCTTTTCAAACCAAGTGGAATTCTAGGCCAAAAAAAAAAAACTTCAAAGAACAAAGTAGTTCAGAGCTGTAAAGAACAATTGTGTCAGTCACGTTTACATCACTGACCATATACCTGACACAACCAACTCAGGGGATGATGGATTTATTCTGGCTCATGGTTTGGGAAGACTACAATCTGCCATAGTGAGGAAAGCATTCATTCTGGGTGGCAGAAGCATACAGTGAAGGCTGTATGCCTTCACGTCAGACCAAGATGTGAAGAATGGCCAAGACCTTCACAGGCCCATCCCCTGAAACTACTTCTGCCAGCCAGACCTCACCTCCGCAAGGTTCCACAAACTCCATGACAGTGCTCCTAGCTTGAATGTATGTTCTTATTTCATTGCTTGCTTTTTGTTTTGTTGTGTTGTGTTGTATTGTGTTGTGTTTGTTTTGTTTTGTTTTGTTTTGTTTCTCAAGATGGATTTTCTCTTTATAGCCCTGGCTGTCCTGGAACTTACTCTGTAGACCAGGTTGGCCTCAAAACTCAAATATCCACCTGCCTCTGCCTCCCAAGTACTAGGATTAAAGGTGTGCGCCACCACCAGATATTTGGATGCATGTTCTTAAAACATGAGCCTGTATGGAACACTTCATATTCAAATTCTAACACTGTAACTGTAATACATTGTATTATGAATCTATGTGTGCTTATTAATGTAGTCTCAAAGACTGCAAAGAAGGCTGAGCATGGTAGCACATGCCCAGTACTGAGGAGGTAGAGGCAGCTGATGTCTGATCTATACATAGTGAGTTTTAGTCCAGCCAGGACTACATAGTGAGACCTTGTCTCAAACAAGCGAGCAAGCAAGCAAACAAACAAACAAAAAGACTATAAAGCAATATCTTTTGATATTATGGAGAAAAAAGACAGGAAAGATGTAACTTGACAATTTAACCTGCCCCTGTCAGAAACAGATCAAAAAAACAAAACTGAGCTAAGACAGATTTGAGTAACACAGTTGATAATTTTTTTACTGAAATACAGTACATCGCCCCAGCCGTGGGCTGTCTGGAGTACTTTTTAGCTCACCTGGATCATTCAAACAAATTTTCTTTGAAGTGGCTTACAAAGGATAATTATTTTACCATCCCTAAAAACTATAATAAAAATAGCACTCTATAACAAAAAGACAGGGTCTTATTAATACGAAAGTCATAGAAACCTAGGGCCCAAGCTACTTAATAACACTTGTGTCACAGAAGCAAGTATCGGGAAAATTACGAAATACTTTAGAACTGACTGACACTAAAAACACTGCATGCCAAATCCTTGAGGACTCAGCTAACACAACACTTCAGGGAATAAATGACGTTAGCTGTATTTGTCCCCGCTACCCCCCAAAAAAAAACTAGTGAGAAAAATTGACTAATGTTTTACTCGGTAATTTGTAGAATAATCCTAAAGAAAGGAATAATAAAACAATGTGAAAATCAATAAAATCAAGAATAAAAGGCTGGGATGACAGCTCTACTAGTAAAGTGTTTGCTGTGCAAGCATAAGGATTTATGCCCAGTACTCAGAATCCACTTTGAAAAAAATAGCTAAGCATGGTAGGAAACATCTATGAGTGACTTCTGATCATGCATGTGCACATACATGCGTGTGAGCACTTGCGCACACACACAGTCATGAATAAAAATGCACAAAAGCTAAAACACCACTTTTTGCCACTACCAACCAAGTCACTGATCCAGTCGCTGTTGTTAGCGGCCACAGATGTGCAACCAAACTGTGATCATTGCTATGCAACCAAACACTGTCACCACAGCCCTCTTGAAGGGAAAGCGTAACCCACCGAGAAGATAGCCATGTCATGGTGAAAAGTGTCCATTCACATCTCCAACTCTCAACCTGTGTAGACTCAGACTCTGTGTTTGAGTGAGCCTCCGGATCCTCTCACAAATTCACAAGAAATTGAAGAAAATTTCACTCACCTCTGAATTCAGTTAAAGGTCCTTGAGATTCTTGCAGTTAACTTTTAGGAAATTAAAAGACAGGCTCCAAAATTAATATATGGGAAAATGAAACTTTAATATCTACATAAATGTAAGTTAGCTTTTTCAAAAGGGGACCAGCATGTGATGGCTTACTATATTAGATGCTAAGATGTACATTAGGGCTATAAAATTCAATGTACTAACTCAGGAAAGGACATGTTGGGCTGGAGACATGGCTCAGTGGTTAAGAGCACTTGTTGATCTTGCAGAAGACCTGGGTTTAGTTCACAGCGTTGACATAGTGGCTCACACCCATCTATGACTCCAACTCTGGAATATCCATTGACCTCTTCTGGCCTTTGCAGACATCAGTCACCACATGGTGCAGAGACACACATTACAGGCAAAATATCAATCACATAAAATAATGAAATGACCTAGAGGAAGGAAGTAGCTCATGGGAGGCAGGGCATGCTTGTCCTTGGGGGCTACATCTGCCGGGCCTCTTTCTTTCATTTCCCTTTCTTGACATTTTAGTCACTATGGTGAGAGGAAGTACTCTGCTCTCCCCTGGAGATGGACTGACACCCAGAAACCTTAGTCTAAAATAAACCCTTTTTCCTTTTAAGACATTTCTGTTAGACATTTTGGTCACAGTAACCAAAAGGGAGAAAGAGAGAGAGAGGGAGAGAGGGAGAGAGAGAGAGAGAGAGAGAGAGAGAGAGAGAGAGAGAGAATGTCATCAAGTGAGAAGGCCCCAGATATTACCGTCTAAGTCATGCATGAGGCAAGGCTGAGACTCTACACAGGAAACATCCCAGAGTGAGACACTTCTGCATCCGTAGACCAGAGAAGCTTTGTTTCCAATATGAGATTTAGAGCAGATGCTGCACAGGCAGCCAGATTCCAAAAGGAAAGAGTTGAAAGAAGCTAAAGTGTTACCGTTCCTAGACAAGGCCACATCCCCACATCCCAGCAGGAAAAAAAAATGTCATTAGGTTTCTTAGTCAGAGTCTCACTATGCACACAGTCCCTGAGAACGCCGTCTCTCTCATTTTCTCATTTTGCTCTCCTTAGCCTGATCCCAGCTTCTTCCCCATCTCCTCCCCTCAGGTCCTCACTGCTACCTCCTCCTGTTTCATTGTGATCCTCCCCTGAACATGAATCAGTGTGCCCCATTAACCTGCTAAACTCAAGATGGCCCTGGGCAGGTCACAGACCCTCCCTTAGCCTCAGTTCCTTTACTCTAAAGTGAGAAAATCTGGACCCAGACTGTGTAAAAAGACTTCTGAGTGCCAGCCAACTACTCTTTTGACCATTGTATTGAGAAAGATCCCAACAGCTTCAAAGCCTGGAAAGTTCTAGATCAAAGTCCTGCAAATTCACCGCCTAATGAAGATCTGTTTCCTAGATCATGGCAGAGGAGGGGCAGGACATCTCCAGAGTTTCTGTCACTGGTCCCACTCATGAAGACTCTGCCTTTATTATCTGACCACGTTTTAGAGGTCTCACTTCCTAAAATATTACCTTGGAGGCTGTAATATCAATGGACACTTTTGGAAAAGACAGAACCAATCTGTCTCTAGCAGAGAGACAGAGGAGAGTGAGGATATAGATACCAGATATCTCCTATAAACAACTCCACATGTAACGTTCTTGGCCCAACATCCCAGAGCCTCCAGAATCTAGTCTATATTTCTAGGGATTCCATTCTGTGATGCTCAGTCTTGGTTTCTCAAAAAGTCCCCCTTCTCCGTTCAGGTCTCTCCCTCCTCCAGGAAGGATTAACTGGTTATAGGTCTTCAGTGACTGGAACGGCCTTGTGAGCGGATCCCTCTCTGTGACAGGATGCTGGCAAGCCTGTTCTTGTGTGAGCCTTGTGCAGACAATCACAGCTCAGCTGCTGAGTGTTCGAGAGTGCAAGGGCTGTGTCATGTCTGAGGATAGCACCCCATCCCTTCCCAGTTCTTGTACCTCCACTCCCATTCCCACCCACAGCCTTCTGCAATGTTCCCTGAACCTGGGAGATGATATATCCATCCCATTTAGGACCGAGCAGTCTCCACCCCTTTACCCACTGTGAGTCTCTGCATAACTGTCAACCTACTACAAAAAGAAGCTTCTCTGGCCCAAGCAGACAGCAATACTGCTCTGTGCGGGAAAAACATAAATGTTTTAAAGGGTTTTTTTTTTTTTGTGGATTTGTTGTGTTGCTTTTAGAGAGAGGGTCTCACAGAGCCAAGGATGACCTTGAGTCTCTGATGCCCCTTGCCTCCACCCACTAAGCACTGGGACCATAGTCAGGGCCACCACTCTTACATTAAGGTTCTCACCCTGAGTGAACATTGTTCTCTTATCTGCCGTTGTGTCTCGATACATACCTCCCCTTGCTAACTGAATAGGTTAAATACTTAGAAAACCTGGAACATGGTAGGCCCTTGCTAAACGTGTTTCATTTGCAAGTGCACACTGATAATCTCACTGGCCTGCAAGCTCCTGGGTGAAGTGGTGCCCCACCCTTCCCCAGCCACAAACACTCAGTGTACAGACAGCTCAATAAGAGGGAAAAAACAACAAGAAGAAACAACTTGCAGAGCAAGAGAGAGGCAAAGGATCTCTCAGGTGCTTCAACCCCCAGGCTGGCAGGAGCCTGCTGCATCCTCTCATCCGGTTGTAAAGCGCCTGTGTTCATTATTTTAACAGTGATTCGTGATCAAACGATTTGGTGTTAATGTGGAGCTAATGTATAAATCCATACGGGTCCCACAGTCATTTAGCATTAATTAAACAAGGTCATTATAAGGCTGGGATTCCACTGGGTTTATTGCGTTCAGCAACTAACGACAAGACACACTCAACCACTTTGCTTTCTGTCTCTGCCCTGTCCCTCATATCTCTGGAGGGTTGCCTTGGAGCAGGCTCACCGCCATCAAAGGATGGAGATTCAGACATAAGGAGCTGGGGGTACAGAGATGATTGTCAGGAGGGCAGTTCAAAGAAACCCAGCCTCATCCTCCAGGAGCTGACACTTCATGAGGAAGATAGAAGAACTCTTAAGTGACCAGGTACTAGCTTGGGAGCCCAGAGAACAGAATTCTAGAGGTTGTGCAAACCACGGGTAAGATGCAGCTCCTCTCTGTTCTCGTCAGTTAATTAAGGAGCCTGGACAAGCCAACCTTACCTTCTCCATCCAGAAGTTACCTCTTCTGTACCATTTAGACCTTAATTCACACACCAGCTCCCCCATCCCAGACTGACCACCCTCTGTGAGCCACGCCCCATCCCTCTGGAGCCTCTCTTCTGTTTGGTTTTTCTTTATGAGTTTACCTGCATGTATATCTATCTGTTTGCTAGTGTGTTTCCATCCTCTCTTCCCTATGAGCCTCACCACCACCTGCCCAGACTGATGGCTTCATTCATCCAATCTCTCATTTCACCACCAGCTCCCACACGGTACTGGGCAATGGTAGGAGCTCATTTCCCCATTAACTGGACCACTAGGGATGGCTAAAACCCTTCCAGATGACAGTTGTGCCCAGAAATGGAGGGTCGCTTGTGAAACAGATAGGTTGGGACTCGAACTCCAGAGGACTGGAGAGAATGACGGACTGAGTACTAAGGGGTAGAGAAAGGCAGGCAGCCAGAAAAGAGTGGGTGCATCCTGGAGAAGCCACCACGGTGAAGAGCTCAGAGCCTTGGCAGTGGCTACATCCTCAGGCTTCTGGCCAAGACCATTTGGAGAAGCTATATTAATAACCACATTGCGAGAGGACAAGTCCCTTCCAAGGCACTGCCACGCACACCGCTCCACTCCATTCTCCTGCCATCCCCTTGGCACGGGGAGGGGGAAGTTCTTCGCTGTTTAGACACAAAGAGCTGATAGCACTAATTGTTCATTTGAGTAGTGCTCCTGGTCCCCACAGCAAGTTCTCTGTATGGACAAGCAAAAAAGAATTGGCTCAGGGAGTCATGTGGCTTGTCCCTGTGATTTCCCCTGCAGGTGGCCTAACTACCTCAGACTCAAAACTTCCCACAGACCAATGGTCTGGTTTTTTTCAGATAAAGAAACTGAAACCAAGAACATCCTCACAGCCAGTAATGACATAAGCGGGCATATATACACATATATGTATATATGTATACACTCACGCCTATTCTTACACATGTATGCAGATACATATACATATACGCAGAACAGCCTACGTTATTTGTGGAATCAGACTGAGATCTGGTGTGATCAGGGAGGGGGCAACCCCCTTCCAGACTGAGCATCAGAGGAGGAGTTGCCTTGAAGGATGTTCTGGGACTCCTAGCATCTGAATCTAACACTCAAAGCTGGAAACAAGGCTGGAGAAGAATCCAGTCTCTGCGCATCTAGTCTGGGCTCTCTGTTCCCGAACTCCCTGCTTTTTTGTCATAATTTCCAACTGAAATAGCACATCAACACACATGGAACAGGCTCTCAATGGACTCCTGGAGCAGGCAAAGGCAGGAGCCAGGAGACTTAGGCAGCTCAGGTGTCTCAAATGGCCGCTGTGACAGGTTACAGTGTTGGGGACCAAGCAAGCTGAAGACACTAATTCTGCAGCAGGGGCTTTACCGCAGCCAGTAGCTACCACATGAGCATGCCCGAGTTATCACTTCTTCCCATTGTTTGACGGAAGGCCAGACGTGTGGATCTCTGTTGGAAATTCTAGAACTTTAAATGCTGGCATTTAAATAATGTAAAGCACTGCGTGGGCCAAACAGAATGTCTTGCAGTGAGTTTCTTTGTTTTAACAGCTTTATCGAGGTATAATTGATATGCAAAAAAACTGCACATATTTAACGGTACAGTCGGATGAGCTTGGCCATATGCAAGCTCCCGTGAGACCATCCCAAAATCAGATCTAGCAGAGAGAGAGAGAGAGAGAGAGAGAGAGAGAGAGAGAGAGAGAGAGAGGAGAGAGAACACACTCCTGTATCCCTTTGCTTAGGCTGTGTGTGTCTATAATAAGAACATTTAAATGGGGGGCTGCCCTCTTACCAAGTTTGCAGTGGCTACTATTAGCATTCAGAACTGTTGAACAGCCATAGAACGTATTCAGAACCTGAGTGACACCTCATCACTCCCTCCCCATCAACCCCTGGTAACTTGCTCCAACCCTGATGTCACCAAGAGCACTCTTGCTTTCTGTAAGTTTGACCTTTTAAGCACCTCATGTAAAGCAGGAACCAAGAGAGCTAGCCTGCATGTGCGGGGTTCTGGGGTCCATCTCCAGGGTCACATGCGCGTGCACACACATGAATACAGATGCACACACATGTGTATACACATGCACACACATGTGTATACATATGCACACAAACACACTGACTCCTGAAATCATGCAGCCCTTGTCTTGGGACGGACTTAGTTTAGCCTACTGTCTTCCAGGCTCTCTGCCATTAGGACAGATGACGGTCCTCTAATAGTCAGTCCACTGTGTATGCCACATTTTCATCGTCTGACAATACATCTCTACCTGTGGTGCACAATTTTACATTTTTTTCCTTTTTTTAAATTTATTTCTTTAAAATACATTTCAGATTTTATCCTCTCACTCCATTCCCCCCACCACCCAGGAACCCCCTATCCCGTCCCCCCCTCCTGCCTCCACAAGGGTGTGCCCCCACCTACCCCCCACGCCCCACTCCCTACCCTCAAATTCCTCCCCACTCAGTGTTTAGCCTTCATGGAATCAGGGATCTCCTCTCCCACCCATGCTGGACAAGACCATCCTCCCCTAAGTATATAGCTGAAGTCATGGGTGCCTCCCTTTGTGCTCCCAGGCTGGTGGTTTAGACCCTGGGGAGCTCTGGTTGGCTGGCACTGTTGCTTTCCTCTTGGGGCCACCAACCCTTTCAGCTCCTTCAGTCCTCTAGCTTCTCCATTGGGAACCCTTGATCAGATCAATGGGTAGCTTCGAGCATCCGCCTCTGGATATGTCAGACTCTGGCAGACCTTCGAGGAGACAGCTGCATCAGGCTCCCGTCAGCATGCACTTCCTGACATCCGTGATATGATAGACATATCCGATATGATAGACATATCGGTGTCTATCTTTGGTGACTGCACATGGGATGAATATCAATGTAGAGTGGTCTCCCAATGGCCCCTCCTTGACTTTCTGTCCCACACTTTGTCACCTTATTTGCTCTCTTGAGCATTCTGTCATTCCTTCCAAAAAGGACTGAGGCATCCATCCACACTTGGTCTTCCTTCTTCATGAGCTTCATGTGGTCAGCTAGTTGAATCTTGGCTATTTCAAGATTTTGGGCTAACATTCGCTTATCAGTGAGTAAATACCGTGTGTGTTCTTTTGTGATTGGGTTACCTCACTCAGGATGATATTTTCTAGTTCCAACCATTTACCTAAGAATTTCTCAAATTCATTATTTTTATTAGCTGTGTAAATGTACCACATTTTTTGTATCCATTCCTCTGTTGAAGGACATCTTGGTTCTTTCCAGCTTCTGGCTATTATAAATAAGGCCACTATGAACATAGTGGAGCATATGTCCTTGTTATATGTTGGAGCGTCTTCTGGGCATATGCCCAGGAGTGGTATAGCTGGGTCCTCAGGTATTGCTATGTCCAATTTTGTGAGGAACCACCAGACTGATTTCCAGAGTGGTTCTACCAGCTTGCATTCCCACCAGCAATGGAGGAGTGTTCCTCTTTCTCCACATCCTCGCCAGCATCTACCATCACTTGAATTTTTTATCTTAAATTATATTTTTAATTAAGCAGAAAATTTAGCTCTGTTGGACCCCTATTATGGAGAAGCCAAAACAAACAAACAACAAAAAAAACCAAAAAACAAAAATAAACCTTAAGCTGTCCTGGGATCACACGCAATGGAACCCAAAAAATTAAAGGTCTCCCCCTCCCCCCAAAAAAATTTCCAGAGTTCTCACCCAGTGCTTAAGCCATTAGCCCTGGGAACAGGTTACAGGTCGAAGCAGTGCACTCTGACCTCAGAAGCTCTGGGGACACAGTGTAGCATAGTTTTAAGTTCCAAATCCTCAGGTTTCATCCAGCCTTGACCAGGTCTCAGGAGTCAGGGCTGCTGTCCCACTGAGACCAGAAAATTCCCCCCAGAAGAGGCTCAGATGCCCCTCCAGGCACCCTTAGAAGCGTCCTACCCGCTTGCTCCCAATGCCCCGTCTTCAGGCCGCTTAAAAGGCAGCTCGGTGGTACAAGCCAGCTGTCACTTAGGCACTTATAGGCAGAACCGCAGAAAAACCAAACCACTGTTATTACACTTAATAACCAGTTTCTACCTCATCAACTCATTGGCGTCTGACAGGCACTGTTAGGGTGACAGCACCTTTGGCCTAACAAGTCAGCCCAGGAGGGAGGGGCCACCAAATGATGTTGACATAGGCTTCCTTCCTCTACTGCCCAGTGCGGAGGACATCCACCCCAGGGCAGCCGAGGCTGGCCTGCCCTTTGCCCCACATGCTCAGAAGCCAAACGACGGCACCCAAAGCACACAGACTGTGCCGCTGGGGTGGGAGCCATAGGGAGGGAGGGACCAAGCAGCTAAACAAAAGCAAGCAGCCAACAGCAGGAGGCCCGATGGGTGCCATCCAGGGTTGGACATCTGTTTGGATCCCAGCTTGACAGTGTGGTCCGTGAGCGATGTGTTTCATCTTCTCAGCCCAGTTTGTTCATTCATAAGAGTGGACACCTCACTGGAGAGTGTGCCTATACCAGCCCCACCCAAAAAAGGACTGTGACAGACTAGGACTATGAAGGACGAGGGCTGGGGCTGAGACAACAGAGCACTTGTATAGAATGCATGAAGCCCTAGGTTCCATCATCAGCATGGCTTAAACCAGATGTGGTTTATACCTATAATCCCAGCATGTCTATAATCCTAGCAGTTGCAAGGCGGGGCGAGGGGCAGGGGGCTGGGGGTAATAGAGACAGGAAGAAAGAGTTCAAGCTCATCTTTGGTTACAAGTGAGTTCAAAACTAGCCTGGACTACATGACTCTGTCTAAAAAAGGCAAACGTGCAGATGATGAGAGCCAGGGAATGCTGGGAAGTAAGAACTAAGAAATACGTCTCCTTGGCCTAATCCATGGAGGTGGGCTCAGGGCTATCATTAGAAGAGTGATAATCAAGCCTGCCGTTATCTTCAAGGTTCTCTGTTTAGAGATGGGAAAAGTCAGAGAGGTAGAGTAACTTACCCAAAGGTAACCCAGCAAGTGAGTGGTAGAACTAGGCCTGGCAGGTAGGCAGAGAGAATAGAGCCACACATCATAGCCATCTCTGTCCCTTCTGCCTCTGTCCTTCCCCGACAGGATTAGCCATGGTCTATGGTTCTGCTCCTGCTTTGCTCTGCTCTGAAACAGCCAATAACCCTGAGGGATTTAGAGGGCAATGTAAGAACTCCAGTCTGGGCTGGACTCTGTCAGTGTGCCGTGATTTACCTGTCGCTCTGGATGGCAGCCACAAGATCCACACATTCAGTGGAACCAGGCCAAAGCCATAGCACCCACTCCCAGAGCTTTGAATAAAAAGGGGCAAACCCTTTCTGGGCCCCGGCACACACACCTGTCCACCTGCGGGGCCCTGGTCCTGCCTGAGTCTGCAGTGTGGACAGGGAGCAGTGCAGTGCCGCCATCTATTGGCCGCTTACTGAACTGCTTCTCAGTTGCCAGGCGGGGCCAGCCGGACCCCACCAACGGTGCTAGGGTCCTACCAGGAGCCTGTGATGCCCACCCAGGAAAGGGACACCCAGTAACCACAAAAGGCAGCCTAAGACACCAGTCGCGCCCACAGAGGATCCCTTTGCCTTTGGAGATGGTGTGGTCCCAAAGTCCCAGGATTCTGAGGTTGCTGGGTGGGCAGTGTACCAAGCACAGGGAAGAGACAGAGAGGAGGTGAACTGAAAGGGTATCATGGGCTTTTAACAGCTCAGGTCCATGCTGCCCCTGAAAAGTGGACGTGGGAGTAATGGTTTTGTATGTCTGTGTGTATATGGCATGTATGTGCTATGTGTGTGGTGTGTGTATATATGTATGTGTACGTGTGTATGGCATGTGTGTGCATGTGTATATGTATGTATTGTGTGTGTGTGTGTATGGTATGTGTTGTTCATTGTATGTGTATTTTGTGTGTGGTGTTTTGTGTATATGGTGTGTTGTGGGTATATATGTGTATATACATGTATATGTGTGAATGTGTGTATGTACATATGTGTGTACATGTATGTGCGTATATGAGAATGTGTATGGTATGTTTAATGTGTGGTATGTGTTGTGTATGTGTATTGTGTATGTATGTGGTATGTGTACATGGTGTGCATATAGTATATACAAATATATGTATTATGCATATATACACATATATGTGTGTAATCATGTGTATGCATGTGTGTACATGCATGTGGTACATATGGTGTGTGTATTTGTATGCATATGTGTGTCTCTGTATTGTATCTGTATGTATATGTATGTACATGTATGGATGTGTACACATGTATATGTGTGTGTGTATTTATGTGTGTCTGTGGTCTGTGTACATGTGTGTGCAGGTCAGAGGTCAAATCCAAAGACTTCCATAATCACTCTGCACTTTGCTTTTCGGAGACATGGTCTTTCATTACTCTGGAGTTGGTGTGTTTGGCTAGACTGGGTAACCATTGAGTCCCATGGATCCTCCTGTCTCCACCTCCTCAGTGCTGAGGTATGGTTGTACTCCTGTTGCTGGCTTTTGTGTGGGCGCTGGGGATCTGAACTCAGGTCCTTGGGCTTGCCCAGCAAGTGCTTCACTGACTGAGCCATCCCTTCCCCCACCTCTTCCTTTCTTCAAGCTTAATTAAAATTCCCTACTTTTCTACAATGCCCATCTGGAAATAAAATTTCTGTTTGTAAATCTGTCTGAAGGCAAATTTGCCTTTAAGTGGAGACATAATCATCTTAGAATAGAAAGGGACAGCCGGGCAGTGGTGGCACACGCCTTTAATCCCAACACTTGAAAGGCAGAGGCAGGTGGATTTCTGAGTTCGAGGCCAGCCTGATCTACAGAGTGAGTTCCAGGACAGCCAGGGCTATACAGAGAAACCCTGTCTCAAAAAAAAAAAAAAAAAAAGAAAGAAAAGAAAGAAAGAAAGAAAGAAGAAAGGGACACGTTCTTGCCCAGCTGAGGGGAAGTGGCTCAGACACATTTCCAACATGACAGCAGTAGCTGGTGGTGACAACAGTAGCTGGTGGCTGAAATGAACTAGAACTTCCCCTGAAGAAGGAGCCTCTCTTGAGAGAACAGCAGGGCTCTCCCTGACTCTAATGCTGGAGCTGTCACCCACAGCACCTGGTTTTCTGCTTGTAGTCTGTCTCCTACGTTAAGTGTCGCAGGAAATTTACAGTCCCGTGTGCTAAGGTAGTCTTGGTGTCTCTGATAGCACGCAGTAAACTTGTCCATGCATACATGTTGAATGAGTGAATGGATGACTTTGGGAGAATGTGAGGCCTGCATCCCCTTTAAAAAGGCAATGTTAGAGGCGTGCTTGCCCAGCGTGCACAAAACCCTGCACGTGGTTCCACCCCAAGCACTGCAGAAACCAGGCAAGGTGGCACACACCTGTAATCCCAGCACTTGGGAGGTGGAGGAGAGAGAATCCAAAGTTTGAGATCATCCTTGGCTACATAGTAAGTTCAAGGCCATCCTGGGCTACATGAAACTCTGAAGAAGGAAAGAGGCAAGAAGGAAGGGAAAAAAGAAAGAGTAATGACCATTGTAATGAGAAGCTAGGTAGCATGAGAGGTTGAGGGACGGCCAAGGGCTGACGCAGTACATACGTGTACTTAAGTACTTGTAACGGAGGTAAGATCAGCAGAACAGCGTGGATCACCCTCCTCTATATCCAGGTTTCTGAGCCATGCCAACCCCTGGTTCTGCTTCCTTGTCTCGTCCTGGGAATGGGACAGAAGCTAGGGAGAGCCCTCTCTAGAACCAGACCCATCTGGTTCACTGGGGTCGGCAGGCCTGGGTGGGTGAGAAGTCCATCCAGAAGTTTCCTTGTCCCTGTCTCCAGGAGACCTTGAATCCCACCATAACAGCTCACTCTCCCAGGTTTTTAATCTAGAGACACACAGAGAGAAAACTCTGGTAAAGCCAAAGGAAGATGGTGAGGAGGCCCAAACGCATACAAAGTCTCATCTTTAGAGTCCTCTGGACACCTCTGTAACTCTAAAAACACAAAGATGCATTAAGCTAATAGTTTTCAATCTTCCTAATGCTTTAACCATTTAATACAGTCCCTCATGTTGTGGTGACCCCCAACTATAAAATTATTTTTGTTGCTACTTCATAACTGTAATTTTGCTACTGTTATGACTCATAATGTAAATATTTTGGGGGATAGAGTTTTGCCGAAGGGGTTGCAACCCGTAGGTTGAGAACGGCTGCACTAAGCTGTAATGACCACATTGAACAATGGCGTCCACCTACTGTGTCTAAGTGCAGACATCAATGCCTAAAAGAAAAATGAATTTTTTTCAGCCGAGGAAATAGCTAAATAATTCCTGAAAGAAAAATATTAATAATTTGCCTGGAAAAAAATTCCCTCATAAGGTTTCTAGAAGTTTTTTGTTGCCTAGTATATTACCAAATGCTATTTGTCAAGGAGTCCAGAAGTGCACCTCCCTCTGAGCACAGACAGAATGGAAACACACCCATGCTGTGTACCTGCTATATCCCAAGCCCTATACTGGGGTCCTGGGACACATTGGTGTGACGCAGGCAGGGCCACCTATAGATCATGGGCAGAGGCAGCTACAGAAAAGTTCTGCCAACAGACAGCTGATCCATGACAGCTCATCTCTCAGCTCTCGCCTCTGCTTTTGTCGGGCTTGTCTATCACAGGGACAACCTAAGGTCTGCTGTGTCTTTGGAAACTGAGGTACTTTAGAAACTGAGGTTGGAAACTGAGCTAGTCTGGTGTCTTGTTCTCTCTTCTCTCCAGCACCTCGTGTTCACACCCGGCCAGAACTGAGCTTGCTTTGGCCCTTGCTTTGGACTCTGAAAATTAGTACTTGTTGCTAGGTTACAAAAAGCCCGCTAGCACCAAACCCTAAAGAGTGGGCTCGCTGGGAAGGGCGGGGCCGGGAAACCTAAGACAGAATCTTTGTCTCTGCTTTCCGAAGGAGAAACACAAATTCTAACCGGAAGATCTCAAAGAAAAAAAGATTCAAGGCAAGCCCAGAGAAATCGGAGAGGTAAAACCAAGAGAGATGTGGAGGGAAAAGAAAGAGGAAGTAGAAGCTGGGGGGGGGGGGCGGAGGAGGGGGGATGAGAGAGACAAAGAGATGGGGCTACAGGACAGTTTACAGTCCAGGGCAGGAGAAAGGAGCCTTAGAGAGAGGGAAGATCACAGAACCAGGGAGAAGGGGTAAGCCTCCGTCTCTCCAGACAGCCCTCAAGTCGTTCCACCCTCCCTCACCCACCCTTAGCAATGGCTGAGGGAAGAGGAAGAGAGGCAAGAAAGAAGGCAGAAGCAGCAGTAACCTTGGAGACAGAGCCAGGGAGATGGGTGAGGGGAGACTGAAAGGAAGAGGGCTACAGCCCTGCAACAAGTCCCTCTACCAGGAGGGGTGGGTGACAGACAGACCCAAGAGAGTGGTTTAGATGAGCTGGGGGAGGGGAACGAGACAAAAGATTCCAGGAAAACCTAAAGAAGCCCAGGAGTCAGAATAGAGAGAGGTTTTTTACTGAGAATCAATTTAAGGAAGAAAGGGGGGTGGGGGTTTGAGGACAAAGCAGGAACAGAGGAGGAGCCACTTCAGGTGGCAGGGCTGAAGTGAGGAGGAGCAGAGGGGCAGCATTGGGCGGAGGGACACAGCAGAGAAATGGTCTGGGTGGACTGACAGGTGAGCCAAGATCCTTGCCCGAGACCCTCTGGATTCACTCCTGCAGCTACCAGCCCTAGCTGGGCACACGGAGCCCCAGATTCTCAGTAGCCTAACACTTTACATTTGTTGGTGCCCCCAGTGGGTGATGGGTACTTTGGGGAAAGGAGTGTGGGGACAATAAGGTGTGCAACTTCCAACGTTTGTGGGCTGATATGGAAGCTGAGGTGAACAGACACACACACACACACACACACACACACACACACACACACAAAGAATGGCAAAGTAACAGTGGCCAATGAGAGAAATCAATCTTCCCCTAGGGACCAGGCTTGAGCCAGATTCTGGAGCTGACTGGGGCCAGGGGATGTTTGAGGGAGGTAGCCCAGCAGCAGACAAGTTAGGGGGTCTTTAGAGACCAGGATCTGCTGGGAGCAGTTCCACGACCTTGGACAGATTCCTTGGTCCTGAGTCTCCCTCCCTTCATTTCCAAGAACTGTTGAGGGGTTCCTGTGCCTTGCCCGGCACCGTCAGGGGCACTCGGTAAGTCACTATAATTCTAAGGAAGGAATAGATGAGCTGCAGGCCTGTCAGAGCTCCATGGGGAGACCCTGTCTACAGTAAAACAGGCAGAAAACGCTGAACTACAGTAATAGCAAGTAGTTAGAAATGAGCTGGAAACTGGGGTATGCCTTCACCGAGGCCTGAACAACGGCAGAGACTGGGTGACGGCAGGCTGAGACGCAGCCCAGGTAGCTTCAGAGAGGAGCCTTCCTAGAAGCACTTGGGAGAGGCCTGGCTGCTGGTATCTCAACGAAGGCTTCTGGGCTTATCTTTTCCAGTAGAATATGTGAAAGGTTGGTGTTTTTAAATCATACCCACATTTATTTATTTATTTATTTATTTATTTATTTATTTATTTATTTATTTATGTTTGTTTGTTTGTTTTAGAGACCAGGTCTCATTCTCTAGCCTATCAGTCAATGTTTGGGGCAATGGGACTATCTGACCACTATATAATATACACGCACATAAGCATCATGTTCACCCCACAAGCTGTACAGCCATTAAATGTCAATTCGAATATACAGTAATTCAACTATTTTTAATGAATCTTAGTTCCCCTCCGATTGAATGTGACCAGTCTTGGTGACTTACTTATAACAAAAAACACATAGCAGGATGGAGAGGGTGGCCTCTAACCTCGGAAAGTCTGAGACATTGCAAAGACTGGGTACTTGGTGATATGCATGCGGCCCTGGGTTTAATCCTGTCTCTACCAACAACAATTCATTCATTTAAATAACAACAACAACATTACAGAGGTTGGAGAGATGGCTCAGAGGTTAAAAGCACTGACTGCTCTTCCAGAGGTCCTGAGTTCAATTCCCAGCAACCGCATACTGACTCAGAACCATCTGTAATGGGGCTCTGATACCCTTTTCCGGTGTCTGAAGACAGCTACAGTATACTCATATACATAAAATAAATAACTTAAAAAACATTACAGCTCCCTCTCTTGGATTCCTGCACTCTGGGAGAAGCCATGCTATGGAGACAGGTCTCCTAGAGGTCTGTGTTACAACAAACATGAAACCAAGAAAAGATCATCTTGGAAGCCAGTCATTGTCAACCCCGCAGAAGACACCACAGCCCTGACTAGAATCTTGTCTACAAACATGCAAGAACTGCCGAGCCAGAACCACGTAGCTGAGCCACTTCCTGGCCTGATTATGTTGGTGACAGATACCCGTGCTGTGCTGAGAACCTTTCTGCTGGGGTTGTCTGTTACACAGCAATGGCTAGCTAATTTGAGGCTGGGGGTGGGACCTGGATCCACCCTCCCCCACATGTAATAGACCTGGGCTTGAATGAGCCGAGCCTGGTCAGTGTGCAGTGTGGGGGAGCGGGGGGTCGGGGAGGGGGTCTAGCTGTGTAATGCTTGTGGGCAGGCCAAGATAAAAGAATATAGGGTGGCTTTTAGTTACCTGGACTCAGACTTTTGTCTTCCATAATATCTCTGCTTCAGGTTCTCAACTATAAAACGGTATGGATGACCTGCCCTGGGAGATGGTGTCCATATGGTTTGCAGAGCTACATAAAAATCAAAGGGGGAAAATCTCCACAGCATAAGGACAAGTTGGGCCTCTGCAGCACACTGGGCTCCCAGCCCTGGATGCAAGGGGCTCAGGCCTTGTTCCTTTCTTCATTGCCCTCAAATGTGGCTGATCTTGGCTCCCACTGCTTCTGTTTCCACAGGGAATGTCTCCCACAGGCTTGGGTGTTTTAACATTGGGTCACCAGCAGGTGGTGCTATTTTGAGAAAACATACAACCTTTAAGAGATTGGACCCTCGCTGGAGGAAGCTGAGTCACTGGGAGGTGGACCAAGAGGTTTGATCTTAAAGGCATACTTCTCTGTCACAGTGTACTGTTCCTCACATCAGGAGACAAAGTAAGTTCTTTGTCCCCTAAGTTGCTCTTGCAGGCATTTGGTTTCAGTGACTACAAAGTAAGAAAGGTGTTCACTTTGGCACGTTCACTATGCTACCTCTCCTACTCTAAAAGCTCTTCATCTTTTTTTGGCAGGGCTAGCCTGGGACACTGCAGTGGATGGAACACAAAAGGAGTCCAAGGCAAGGGCCTTGTAGGCCTTCCTCAATGAGCGTGATGACTGACAGTGAAATTCTCTCACTCAGGTCTACAGCACAGAAGGTTCTCGACAGAACAGAATTTTGAGATGTGTTTTAATTGTTTTTAATTGTGTGTATGTGTGCATGTGTGTGTGTATGTGTGTGTCAGGGTCTGTGCATGTAAGTGCATGTGTCTGTGGAAGCCAGAGGCCCCAGATTCCCCCAGAGCTGGAGTTGCAGGCAGTTGTGAGCTGCCCAATGTCAGTGCTGAGAACCAAACTCAAGTCCTTTACAAGAGCAATCTGTGGTCTTAACTGATCCATCTCTCCAGCCCCACAGAGAGACTTTAGCTCATGGATTCAGACTCCTTTCATAGAAGGTCCTCGTTAGTGCTTCTATTGCTATGATTCAAACACCATGACCAAAGCAACTTAGGGTGAGCATGGTTTATTTCAGCTCACAAATGTTAAGTCAATCATCCAGGGAAATGAAAGCAGAAAAACCCAAGTCAGGAACCTGGAGGCAGGAGCTGAGGCAGAGGCCACAGAAGGGTGCTGCTTACTGGCTTGCTCCTAGGTCTTACTCAGCCTGCTTTCTTACTGCACCCAGGACCACTAGCCCAGGGGTTGCACTGCTCACAGTAAGCTAGGTCCTCTCATATTGATCACCAATAAATAAATCATCAATAAAGAAAATGCATCACTAGACTTGCCTTACTTATGAAGGCACTTGGCTTGATTGAAGTTTCTTCTTCCTGAATGACTCTGGCCACCACAGAAATTCACTCACTTTCTGAAGACTCCACAGGAATTACTTGCTGGGAATCTCAAGAAAGTCTGACATAGGGCAGCAATCTTCTCTCCTCTCTGTACGTCTTCCCTCACTCACCGGCACATCTCTCACACAAATGTGTGTGTGAGAAAGAAAACACACTGTGATAGTTACCCATGGAATCCAGAATCACCCAGGAGACAAGCCTCTGAGCATGCTGGCGAGGGGCTATTAGATTATGTGAACTGAGGTGGAGAAGTATACCTTAATATGAGTGGGAACATTTCATGGGCTCGAGCCTCAATCAAAGTCATGCTGTAGAGATGACTCAGGGTTAAGAGTGTGTACTGCTCCTATAGAAGACCTGAGTTCAATTCCCAGCACTCACATCAGGCAGCTCGCCTGCAAACCCCATCCTACACTGTCTTCTGGACTCCCTGGGCAAATGCACTCATACGCGCACACCCACACGCGGACACATTATTAAGTAATAAATGGATTAAAATACAATGAGAAAGGGGAATGAACAAATGTGTCCATCACTCTAGTTCCTGACTGTAGATGACTATGGCTGGCCAGCCATATTCTGCCACCACATCTTCCCTGCCATGATGAAATGTATTGCCTTGAACTATAAGTCAGGATGAAGCCTTCTTTTCTTAAATTGCTTGTCAGATATTTTGTCAGGGCAATGAGAAAAGTAACTAACACAGACACGTTGGGTAGATGGATAGAAGGATGGATGGATGGGTAGGTGGGTGGGTGGATAGATGAATGGATGATGGATGGATGATTGATTGATTGATTGATTGATTGATTGATTGATGGTGGGTAGAAAACTGGATGGGGGATGGAAGGGAGTAGATGGATGAATTAATGAATGAGGGATATATGAATGAGTGAATGCAGGATAAATGGGTGGGTGGGTTCATGGATAGATGGTGGATAGGTAAATGACTACACGAGACAGATGGACAAATACCAAGATAAGTAGATTATCTGAGTGTGTCCTTTGTTCCAAGGACTGTGCCAGACCTTAGCGTATACCTTTCCTGGGTTTCAACGTGGAATGAGAAAATTCCTCTCCTGTAGAGAAACACGGAAAGGGAACATCAACCATTCTGCAATTAGTTCTCCATTCTAATTATACCCATTCCTGATGCATTCATTAACTTCACCTAATTAGGTTGTCCTAGAGCCATCTCAACTCTGGAGTATGCTAAGTGAGTCTGAGCTGCTCTCCTGAGCTGACGGAGAGTGAGGAAATATAGCAGGTCCAGAAGCCTGTACTCTTCACAGTTCAGGGACTCAGTGGCTAGAAGGGAAGAAGTCTTAGGGATCTTGAGGTATGCCTGCTCCATCTTTGCTAGGCTGGGTGAGTTAACTGAATTTTAAGAACTGTCTCCCTCCCTGCCTCCACCACCAGCAGGCAGATGCCCTTCCTTGACTCCCCAGCCATCCTCCACCTGCCCACTGGCCACCTGGGCAGCACGGCCTACGGTTCCAGGAAGCTGCCTCTGCCCCCTCCCCACTGCCCAGGAATCAATACAATCCCCTAAAAGCTCATAACTCGGAGGTAATTATAAGAAGCATCAATTACCCAGCAATGTGGATTTCATGAATTCAATTAATTTGCATGGCGATCGATACGGGCGGGTTTGCTGGGGTCCCCTGGGGAAGTTAGGACATTGTTCCGCACATTATTGATTTTACAATGTAAAACAAAACCTCGCTCCTCGAATTCATAGATGCCCATTCAGCCATGTCAACTTCCAGATCATTTATTTCTGTATGTCTTTCAACTCAGTTTGTTGCTATCACAGAAATGCAGAGCAGGACATCGCAGGGAATAATTAAATCAATCATGCCACACCAGGCCTCCCCTGCTCCAGGAAGAGGCTGGCCTGTAAGCTGCCCTTCCTCCTACTCTTGTCTGTTAGCCTTCTGGGTCAGCCTCCACTCCCAGCCCAGACAACCCCTTCCAATCTGTTCAGTTCCCTAATTCTAAGTCCCCCAATACCTTTCTCAAATGTATCTGCTTCATTTTGTACCGAAAGAATATGTATGTTGTGGTTAGAGAATAGGTAGAACTTTTATTAGCAGGATGGAATGTAGCGTGGAATCAAGGATTTGACTTAAGAACAAAATGTTCTAACCCAAGAGAGGTTTATATCCAATGCCTACTTAATGGCTTCTCCAGGATCCTTGGTGGGGACCTAAGGGTGAAGTGGAGAAGGAAGACTGGAGAAGGCCTGTTTCTTTTCCTTCCCACAAGAAACAGAATTGAGGACATGGGTATTCCTAAATTATTCCATTCGTTCTTTCTGAAAGGATCAAGCTGAAGAGTGATACTCAAAGAAATAAGGAGAGGGCTGGAGAGATGGCTTGGCAAAGACAAGCATTTGTTGCTCTTGCAGAGGACCCAGGTTCGATGCCCAGCACCCACATGGTGGTGCACAGGCAGCTTCAGGGAACCTAGTGCCTTCTTTTGACCTCTGTAAGCACCAGGCGTGAATGTGGTACATAGTCAGACATCGTGTAAAAACACTCACACATAAAATAAAATGAATAAATCTTTTTTAAAGAGACATTTGAAAGAAATAAGGAGCCAGCATCCTTAGCAAACCTTGCTCCCTAACTCCAGGGCCCCATCTCTGCTCTATGCTTGAATCTTATCATTTGAAAGCCAGATTATACTCTAGACAGTACCTATATGGCACACGTGGATTTACACACACACACACACACACACACACACACACACACACACACACACA
>JANHMN010000024.1:6579676-6627364 GCA_030674055.1 Rhabdomys pumilio | reverse complement strand
AGAGAGAGAGAGAGAGAGAGAGAGAGAGAGAGAGAGAGAGAGAGAACTGGGCTGGCAAAAGGGCTCAGTGGGTAAAAGTGTTTCCCCTGAAAACCTTACAACCTGAGTTGGATCCCCAGGATCCACTGTAGAAGGAGCAAACTAGTTCTAACATTTATCCTCTGACCTCTGTGCAGGCGTGTATGTGCATGCACACACATACATGGGCATTGTGATGGTTTATATATGCTTGGCCCAGGGAGTGGCACTATTAGGGGGTGTAGCCTTGTTGGAGTAGGTGTCCTACTGTGGGTGTAGACTTTAAGACCCTCATCGTAGCTGCCTGGAAGTCAGTCTTCCACTATCAGCCTTTAGATGAAGATGTAGAACTCTCAGCTCTGCCTGCACCATGCCTGCCTGGATGCTGCCATGTTCCTGCCTTAATGATAATGAACTGAACCTCCGAACCTGTAAGCCAACCCCAATTAAATGTCGTCCTTATAAGAGTTGCCTTGGTCATGGTGTCTGTTCACAGCAGTAAAACCCTAACTAAGGCAGGCATGTACATACTATTGATAAAATAATAATTTTAAAGAGTTACACAGAACACTTACACAGTCCATTCAACATTTGTCCATACAGTAGCCCTAGGGAGTGTGTGTTATAATCTGTACTTTACAGGTTAGACAACTGAAGCTCAGACATTCAGCAACCAAAGAGAGGAGCTGAGATGCCAACCAGACCCTCTGGCACAAATCCTGGGACTCCAACCACCAACTACATCATCTACAAAGCCTTTTTTCTTTTTTTCTTCCTCATACAATACGTCCTGACCACAGCTTCCCCTCTCTCCATCCCTCCCAGCACCACCCCAATCTCCCCTCTCCCCAATCCACTGCTCCTCCATTCCCCTTCTGAAAAGAGCAGGTTTCCCAGGGACATCAACCAAACATGGCATAACAAGCTACAATAATACCAGGCACAAACCCTCATATCAGGGCTGGGAAAAGCAACCCAGTAGGAGGAAAAGGGTCCCAAGAGCAGGCAAAAGAGTCAGAGACAGCCCTGCTCCCAAGGTTAGGAGCCTCACAAAACCACCAGGCTAACAACCATAACATCTATGCAGAGGACTTAGAATAGACCCATGCAGGCTTCCTGACTGTTGGTTCCATCTCTGTGAGCACCTATGAGCCCTGTTTAGTTGAATTGTTTTTGAACCATACTTTCCTGATATCCTCGACCCCTCTGGCTCCCAGAGTCTTCCTCCCCATCTTCTGCAGGGATCCCTGAGCTCCAAGGGGAGGGACCCAATGGAGATCTCCAATTTGGGTGCTCTCTCTCTCTCTCTCTCTCTCTCTCTCTCTCTCTCTCTCTCTTCCTCTCTCTCTGCTTAATGTTTGACAGTGGTCTCTGCATCTGCTCCCATCAGCTGCTGGAGGAAGCCTCTCTGATGATGCCTGGGATAGATAGCGGCAAGAATATAAAAATGACATTAGGAATCATTTTATTGATTTTTTTTCTATCCTAGATCTATGAAGTATCCAGTCTCTGGTTCCTGGTCATCCAGGCAGTGTTAGGCATGGGCTCCCTCTCATCATCTGGACCTCAAATTAGACCAGTCACTGGTTGGCCACTCTACAAAGCCTTTTAACCTTTGAAATTCTCTCTGGTTTTTTCCTAAATGGCAATAAAATAAATGTTATGCAGACTAAATGATCAAACAAAATGCTGACCCTCCCACACCACCGTGGGTTTAAACTTTTTTAAGATCTTTCTTCCCTTACTTGGAATCGAAGAACTTTGGCAGTAATAAACTACAAAGAATAAAGGAACATTCCCAGAGCAAAGGACCTCAGCCTGGACACCAGTATAGATAGATACCCTTATCTCTTCTTATCCTTCCCTGGGTCCTCTGTCCCCCTGAAAGAAAGAAACATAAGCCTGGGCTGCCCTCTAGTGGCTGTGATGATAATTACAGCCAACACCTTTGTCTCAGTCGATGGCTACCTAATGTAGAGGTACCAGACCCTGAGAATCCAAGGCTCTGTCCAGTGCTGGAGCTGAGGCTGGACACTGTGCCCAAAGGCCAAACCACACCCAGCCAGCTGACAGGGTGTTAGAATCAGTTCTCGTCGATGCATAGCTCAGGTGATAGTGATTACATATTATGGTCAAAGTCTTGACTTTGATTCCCAGCATCAGATAAAACCAGGCACAGTAATCCATGCCTATAATCCTAGCACTAGGGAAGTAGAGGCAGGAAGATCAGAAGTTCAAGGTTATCTTCGGCTACATCGTGATCTGGAGGCCAGCCTGTGCTACATAAAACTCTGTATACAGGGGTGGGGTTGCTTCTACCCTCATTAAGACCTCTCCTCTTTGACTTCTCCTTTGGACCTGAGAAACTCACTCTCAGTCCCAGAATAGGATACGGTACTTCCATGGAATGTCAGATTCAGAGGAAGCCACCTGCCAACAGACACCAAATAGTACATAAATCCTGCGGGGCCATCAGAAGACAAGGTCTGTCTTGTGTCCTGAGATGGCAGATGGAATACAAGCCTGGAAATGGGGAAGTGACTCATGACATTTCCATGAGGTCTGAGAGTCGGGGCAGTGTGGAGTCATGGGCAGTCCCTCTCCAGTGAAGGCAGCCAGGTCTCCCCTCCACCATTCTTATTTCAGAAGCTAGCTGAGCCAGTGTGGCCCTCCCCCCACTCCCAAGGCCAGAGTACATTAGCAGCCTGCAGGCTGTCAGGAACCCACTTGTTAATATGGAGCCTGCCTCTGGGGAAATGGGAATGTGCGGGGTGAGAGATGACAAATCACAGCCCAGCGGCCAGGCTGAGAGCACTAACACCCTCTTACATCTCATTCATTATACCCGCACTGGCCAGGGAGCCTTGGCTACCACGGGGCTAAGGGCTGGCCTCCAGGAGTCTCTTTATCTCTGAGAAACTCAGGCACTGGTGGCAGGTAGCAGGGTGACCTCTCCTGCCAGCAGATCCCTAAATGGCCCATACAACAGATAACCAAGGTCCTGTCCAGCCCCACAAAGTAGACAAGAGTGAGTCCCAAATCAGACCTCATTCCTTGGGACACAACTCCAGTTAGTGTCTCAGGTGAAAGGATTGACGGTTGGAACACCTCCAGTTAGTTCATTTTGGCCACGCCTAGCCTCCACATGGAAAGCATCTGTCAGCCATTGGACTGTGACAATGGCAGATACCCCACATCCCTACCCACACGCCTAAGCTCACACATACCCACACAGCACAGCCTGCAGTCAGGGCAGGGCCTGCCTGGGCTGGGCTGGCTGGACACTACTTCCTCAAGTGGCTGGAGCCTGGTCCCCAGCAGAGCAAGTGTGGAGCTTGAGTAATGGCGGGCACAGATCCACCCGAATCCTGATAAGGGAGAATAATAACTCGTCAAAGATATATATGATATGTGTTTGCTTTCCCGACGGAATATCTATGGGGCTAATTCATCAAGCCGGCAGGCTGACTGGAGACCCGGGGAGGAAAGCCCGGAGGGAGAAGCACGTGACGGCTAGTGCCCCCATAGAAGGATGGGAAGCCCTGTGGCCTGCGTGGGCCACTGGAAACTCACAAGAGCCCTGGCAAGCCCTGAAACTGACTGTCCTGGGGTTCACCTGATGGCAGTCCGTGTGAAGCCCTCGGTTTGGGGACCTGGAAGTTGAGCAGATAGAGTGACCCCTCCCCCCACTTAGAAGGGAATCGGCCGACCTCTGTCTCCTCCCACTGCCTTGGCCCTGCCCCGTTCTCTGAAAAACAGCAAGATAGGAGTTCATTCCAAGAATGCTAAGGTGAAGGAAAAAAGAAAAGTGAAAAAGAAAAGAGACATAAGCTTTAAAATAAAGGAAAACCCATCCACCCACCTGGAAGCACTTGGCTCACCGGCTGCCAAACCATGGGGGGCGGGGCTCTCCTCTGCTCCCTAGTGATTCCTGATAGACAGATCCCCCAACCCAGTCTCTGCCTTCCTCCTTTTTGTCAAGGTAACAAAAATAACCGAACTGATACGTATCATCACAGCACCCCACACACTCATCTCCTAGGCATTTACCTGTCCTTGAGGACCCAGAGCCAGGGCCCAATCTCCAGGCAGGAACGCCAACACCCAGCACCTCAAAAGAAACTGCCTCTGGAGTTTTGACCCTCTGCTCGCCCTTCCCAGGCCCCAGCCTCCATGCACCTGATTATCTAGTCTTTTTCTTCCCAGTTACTCTGGTGTCCCAGAATGACAGTCACCATTTCTTCATCACAGGGTAAAGGCCCTATCAGACACCAGGTCCAATCTTGGCACCATGTGCATACTAGAAAGCAGAGGTGAAAGATCACCATTATTGGGCTCGTGGTACATGGAGACCCTGCCCTAGCTACCATCCGCTCTCCCCTGCCCTACCTCCCTGAGGCCCAGCAACTGAAGGGTTAATGCCTGACACCGTTCAGAAGGCCTCCAGGACCCTGCCCAGCTCTTGTTCTGTTTCCATCCCATTAGTCAGAGCTGATGCCATTCTGTTGTTAAATATTTTGACTCTCACCCCGGTAGCACATCTGTAAGCCCATCCTGTGGGAATTCTGTGAGCATTACTCTGTAAGAAAGTCTGTTGGCTCTCTCCCCGCTCCCTCCTCTCTCCCCTTCCTCCCTCTCTTGTTTCATCCTTTTCTTTCCTTCTCTCCCTTCTTTCTTTCCCTCCGGCCTCACTCTTCTCTTCCCTCTTTGTCTCCTCTCTTCCTTCTTTTCTTCCTTTCTGCCATTTTTCTTCTTCCATCTTTCCTCCCCCTCCTTCCTTTCTTTCCCTTGGAGGCCTCAGGTTTCCTTAGCCCTGAATCTAGCCGTAGATCTGAGAGACCATTGGCAAGTGCTCTCAGGATGCATATCATCCCTGCAGAAGCAGGTAACTCCTGTATCCCAGGAACCAGGAAACATGGAAGTCTGGTCCCAGGGTACCAGTCTGCCCACCTCCACAAGCCCCTCTTTCCCAGTGGTGACTGGAAGCCTATTCTAACCAGCATGCACAGATGGCAGGTCTGGGTCTGAAGGGTGCTTGCCTGCCTCCCTTCAGGGTGTGAAGAAGCAGAGAGGAAAAGAGGGCTGTGCCCCACTAGGGCAGCCTGGAGCTGGAAGCAATTAACTTGGCGTTTTCAAACAAGGACAGAGGAAGCAGGAGGCATGGGACTGAGTCAGCACATTGGAGAGGCAGGCGCCAGGCGGCTGGCTCAGCTCGTTAGCAGGACAGACTGAGCCAAGGAGATACAAGGTCAGGGAGAAGGGGATGAGAGCCCCCAGACACAGATGAGGTGGGGATTGAGTTGAGGAAATGGCTTCAGACCTCTCCATATCCCCACCCTAGAGACTTCAGAGGCTACTCCCGAAGACCAGGACTCACCCTCTTCTCCCCAAACAGAGGCACCCACCCACCAGTCAACCAACAGACATCAGACTCACTTCTCTGCCAAGTGCTGGCCTCTCAGGGAGCTGTGCCCAAGGCCCTTTGAAGAACACAGGGATGGGAAGGAAGATGAAGGACATTAGAGTGCTCAGAGTCTCCAAAAAGAAAACAGTCTCTTGGTGCCAACATTTAAAATAAGGAACGTAGAGTTGGAGATGCAGTGCAGTTGGCAGAGAGCTAACCTAGCATACACAAAGCCCCACTTTCAACCCCAGCCGCCCATAAGCAAGTGTGACAGCACACACCCATAATCCCAGCACTTCGAAGGTTCAGAAAGATCAGAAGTTTAAGGTCATCCTCAGCCATGTACTGAACTCAAGGTCGGCCTAGGCTACATGAAACAATGTCCCCAGACAATAAAATAGTACATGCATCCTGATGGTTACCAGGGGGGAAAGCAAGCTGTTGAATTTGGTGGAGCCCCTTGCCAGGTGCTGGAAGTCATACCCACGTCACCCTGGAAGGGACGCAGGCGCTGGGTGGTTGAAAAGGCAAAGCAGCCCACTCACATTCATCCACTGGGAAACACCAGAGCTGAGAGCTACATTAGAGCTACCTGTCCCGGCTACCTATGGTCTTCCTAACTCAGTGTTCCAGAGGTGAGCAGGGCATGGGAGAAGATAGTGGAAGGAGAGAAGCCAGCAGAGTCCAAGTGTAAGGAAAAAGAAGAAAGTACCCACAGCTCTACCCACTTCCAGTTGGACAAGAAGCCAGCATCCTCCAGAACCTCTACCTAGGGCCCCTGCTGTAGGTCACTGACCCTGCCTGATGGACACGCCACAGCTGGATTGCCCAAACCACCCAGGACAGAAAGTTTTCTTGCAGACAAGAGCAAGAATTTACCACTACACCACCCTGGCTGTTCATCACCACTGACAATTCTACTGGTTGTGTAGAAAAGGCTGTGCGGAGTTCCTTTTGGCCCTAATGTTATTGTTCATTTCCTGGCAAAAAGGGGAGGAGGCTTAGAACTAGAGCTACAGGCTGTGGAAAAGGTTGGTGGCAGTCGAGAACTAGGGTTGGGGGATGGGGACTCATATTAGCCAAGCCACAGTGTCCATGAGACACACGAGTTCTTAGACGGCAGGAGCTGCCAAGGAGAGACAGAGACCAGCCTAGGGAGTACTAAGCCTAGGGAGTACTGAATCCCAGGACTGAGTGTCCACTTCTTTGCAGGATCTCCAGCCCAGTCATCATGGTGGCACCCCGATGATGTCACTACCTTGGTCCCATGACGCTCATCAATCCCATTCTCCCTATCTTTTCCTAATGTCAGCCTGGATGTAATTTTTTTTCCCCTTTTCTCATTCGTCTGTCCAAGTTGAGATTAGAAAATCCTGAAGGTAGACTTTTTTTTTAATTTAAAAAATAAAAAGGAAACAACTTATAAGATCACGCAAGTGTGCCAGACATGATTGTCTGAGGACACAAATAGCACACACTAGATTGCCCCAGAGTGATGTCTTTGGGGACAGGGCTTTGGACTCTTTGCCCCTTGCTTTTACCTTTGGTGGCTAGAATAGTGCCCAGCACACAGATCTTTGTGATAAAAGGATGTTCTGTCTGGTGCGAGTGTGGCACGCCAAAGCTCTTCTCTCACACTTGCACACATCACAGACACCTCAGACTTCCCAACTCTGCACGCCTTACACACAAGCTTCCCTGCGAATCCTCTTCTCATCCAAAACTCCTTCTATCCCCTCAGGTCTACACTTTGCCTTCCCGCCATCTGGTTTTAGCACATGAGGACTTGCTACCATGGCAGACACCTGTCACCTGTCAGCCCACCACCTGAATGATGTCATTCAATCTCCATGATGCTGTATACAGGTATCTAGACCCTGTTTCCCAAACCCAACCTCCTTTCCACTAAAAGTGACAGTGAACTTTAATGCCCACAGGTGCCTCCTGGGGTCTTCACAAATTGCCTTATTCAAAACTACCAGTGCTATTATTAATTTGTCCCAAAGGCAAATATGTGTTATATATTTAATGATGTATAGATGACAGGCATCAGATCCATCCCTAGAAGTCTTCATCGCTTACTTACATGGGTCCATGGTCCTGCCTGGGCCCTTCTCTCTCTTCCTTGATTCTATGCAATGGTGTTTGGTTTCTTTGGCCCATCTCAGGTAGCCTCCAGTTCCCAGCTTGCTAACAGAGTTGGCCTGCCCATAGGTCCTGCACTCCCAGAATAACTAAACGCAGACTTCTTCTATACATAGGAGTCTCTCAGATGAGTAATAGCTCAGGAGTCTCCCAGAGAGAAGATTTTCGGCAACCTGAATGCTATACTCCCGCAAAACCAAAAACACTTTATACACTTCAGCAGTGAGAAACACCATCCCACCAAGCAGAGAAGAATAGATTCTAACAATAGTGCCCAGCAAGTGAGGGTCAGAGCTGAGCAAGTCGTTCCACATGGAAGGAGCAAGAGATCAACCTAGAGTTCCTGAGTGGCTCCAGCTCCACCATCCCACACACATACTTTACAGCAGTGGTTTCCAACGTCCCTAATACTGTGACTCTTTTATACAGTTCCTCATGTTGTGGTGACCCCCAACCATAAAATGATTCTTATTGCTATTTTATAACTACAAATTTGCTACTGTTGTGAATTTTAATGTAAAAACCTGACAATCAGGATATCTGATATGTGACCCCTGTGAAAGGGTCACTTGACTGCCCCCCCCAAAAGGCTACCAGACCTTCCAGACACCACTTGACACTTATCCCAACTCCTAAGGGATGACTGTGTTCACAGCTTTTGGGTCCTGTTCAAATTTGTTCTCTGTTGCTGAGAGCCCACCCCCACAGTGACACACTTCCTCCAACAAGGCCACACCCACTCCAACAAGGCCACACCTTCTAATAGTGCCACTTCCCATCAGCCAAGCATATTCAAACCACAAGTATGTTCATTCAAAGGTGAGCTTTCTCCCCGGCCTCCCAGTCCAGACATCTGGGCATCCTAGACAGTCAAAACCAAGATCTTAAGCATCTAATCCCCAAAAGCCAAGTTGTCACCTACTTCCAGGACAGGGAATTGGCAATGACACCCTGGAGCCTTCCCGCTCCCGCCTCCCATGCCATCCTGAGTCATATGTCTTCTTGGGGAGAGTTTCTTGCTTGGGCATTGACTAGGAAAGCAGGTAGGCTAACAGTACATCTTCCCCTCCCATTCTCCTCCAAATTTGATCCTCAGTGTCACCTCCAGCTCTGTAGCAGACTGCCTACAGCAGCCTCCGCTTGCCTCTCCACCCTCAATCTCAGTGAGTCACACAGATCTTCCCTTCCAAAGTTCCCTCTGCCACTCATCTCATTATCTCAACCCCTAACACCAGCAGCCATTCCCTGGGAAGCCACCAGCCAAACCTACCAGAGCAACAAATAGGCCAGTAAAGCAGGTAGGTGAGCTTCAGATCTTCACTCTCCCTCCTCTTCTCCAAACCCAAGACCCCAGTCTCCTCCCCAGCTCTGTAGCAGACTAGCTACAGTGGCCTCTCCAAACTCTCTCCCCTATTCCCAGGGAACTAAGCAGATCTTAGTAAAACATCCTGCTTTCCTCCCTCCTGTTGACCCCCTCAGCTCCCACCCCCAGCCTATCCCCATTCCTAAGTGTCAGCTCCTAACACCTAGCTAGAGATGTATTTTTACATACAATCCCCAGTGGCCACACCTAGCAAAATCCCAGGCCAGTTCCCTACCAAGTAACACACAGCCACCAAACCCTCCTAAGAATGAGAAAGGACAATGAAAATCGAGGAACAAAATACCCACCCGGCAAAGACAAGACCAGATATGACTTACAATCTTCATAAATCCAGATACTTAGATTCCAGTGTACAAACACAATCAACAATAGTTAGGACACGTCTCCACTGGAACCCAGAAACTTTACCACAGCAGGCCCTGAACCTTGACAAAGACCTTAAAATGGCCTTTATGAATATGATAGATGTCCTTAAAAAGGCAATTTGTTGAAGAAATTAATAAATACTTACCAAAAAAACACAAACAGTGGAAAGAAGTTAGCAAAACAAAGACCTGAAAGTGGAAATGGAATTCATAAGAAAACCAAACTGAGGGAAATCTGAAATTGAAAATTTAGAAATTTGAAGAGGTGCCTCAAAGGTAAGCTTCACCAACAGAAGAGATGGAAGACAGAGTCTCAGGCATTGAAGACACATAGAAGAAATTAATACCCGGGTCAAAGAAACTGTTAAATCTATAAAAAAAAAAAAATCCTGGCACAAAATCTGGAACACTATGAAAAGATCAAATCTAAGAATGATCGAAAAAGAAGAAAAAGCCCAGGTCAAAGTCACAGAAAATATTTTCAACAAAATCATAGAAAAAAAATTCCCTAACTAAAGAAAGAGATGCCTAGGAAGAAGCATATGAAACACACTAAAGGTACAGAACAAAGAAAGAATATTACAGGCTGCAAGGGGGAAAGACAAAGAAACATATAAAGGCAGACCTGTTAGAACAACACCGGACTTCTCAACAGAGACTCTAAAACCCAGATGCATCACAGACTCTGAGACCACAGATGCCAGGCCAGACTACAATACCCAGCAAAACTGTCACAGTAGATGGAGAAAATAAGACATTCCATGATAAACTCAAATTTAAGCAATATCTATCTACAAATCCAGCCCTACAAAGGGCACTAGAAGGAAACCTTCAACCTAAAGAGGTTAACTACACCCAAGAAAACACAAAGAATGAATAATCCCACACCAGCAAATCGAAAGAGGTGACAAGCACACATACATGCACGCATGCACACTCGATCACTCGCAAGTGCACGCATGTGCACACACACAAATGCGCCCCACAGCAGAATAACAGGAATCAACACACATTGCTCACTGATAACTCTCAACTTCCCAATAAAAAGACACAGACTGATAGGATGGATGTGAAAGCAGGATCTATCCTTCTGTTGCATCTAGGAAACAGCTTAAAATCAAGGGTAGGAAAAGTAAAAGGATGGGAAGAGGTATTCCAAACAAATGGACCTAAGAAGCAGGCTCGTGCAGCCTTAAAACTAAAACTAATCAGAAGAGACAGGAAAAGTCACTATAGCTCACCCCAAAAAAAAAAAAAAACCACCAAGAGGACACTTTAATTCTTCACATCTATTCACCAAACATAAGAGCACCCAAGTTCATAAAAAACGCTACTAAGCTTAATTTACATCGTGACCCTCACACACTGCTAGTGGGAAACTTCAGTTCTCAACAGTCACCAATAGGCAGGTGATCCAGACAAAAACTAAACAGAGAAATACTGGAGCTGACATTATAAACCAAATCAACGCCGGGCGGTGGTGGCGCACGCCTTTAATCCCAGCACTTGGGAGGCAGAGGCAGGCGGATTTCTGAGTTCGAGGCCAGCCTGGTCTACAGAGTGAGTTCCAGGACAGCCAGGGCTACACAGAGAAACCCTGTCTCGAAAAACCAAAATAAATAAATAAATTAATTAATTAATTAATTAAATTAAAAAATAAACCAAATGAACTTAACAGATATTTACAAGAACATGCTTTCTTCTCAGCAACTCTTGGAACACTCTCCAAATTTGATCATATACTTGGACACAGAGCAAGTCTCAACAGATGCAAGAAAGTTGAAATATCCCCCCCCAATCCTCTTGATCATCACGGATTACAGATGGGTATCAACAATAGAAAGCTTACAAACATCTAGAAACTTAACAACCCACTACACAATGAAAAATGGGTCAAAACAAAAATTAAGAAAGAAATAAAAGACTTTCTAGAATCAAATGAATATACAGCCAACACAAACTAAGGCGTGCGCCACCACCGCCCCGCTACAAACTAACTTCTAAGAGGCAAGTTCATAGCACTAAGTGTGTACCTTAAAAAAAAAAAATGGAAAGATCTCATACTAGAATTTAATGGCACTTTTGAAAACGCTAGAACAAAAAGAAGTCACATCCAAAAGGAGTAGACAGCAGGAAATAACCAACTCAGGGGTGAATTCAAAAAAATAGAAACAAAAAAAAATACAAAAGATCAATGAAATGAAGAGTCGCTTCTTTGCAAAAAATCAATAAAATTGACAAACTGTTATTCAAATTAACTAAAAGGCAAAGAGAGAAGGTCCAGATTAATTAATAAAATTATAATTGAAGAGGGGAGCATGGCAGCAGACACTGGAGATCCAGGGAATCATAGGGACACACTTTTAAAATCTTTACGCTACTAAATTTGAAAATCTGAAAGAAATAGATAATTTTCTCAATGCATATCACTTGCCAAAGATAAATCAAGATCAGATAAGCACTTTGAACAAACCTATAACTCCCTAGTGAACTAGAAGCAGTAACTAAAAGAAAGCCCAGGACCAGACGAATTTAGTGAAAATTTTTACCAGACTTTCTTTTTTGTCTTGGTTGGTTGGCTGGTTGGTTTGGTTTGGTTTGATTTGGTTTGGTTTGGTTTGGTTTGTTTCATGACGTGTTTCTCCATGTAGGCTGTCCTAGAACTCACTCTGAGACCAGGCTGGCCTTGAACACAGAGATCTGTCTGCCTCTGCCTTCTGAATGCTCTACCGGCTCTACCAGACTTTCAAAAAAAGAGTTAATGCCAAATATTCCTCAAATTATTCCACAAAATAGAAACAGAATAAATACTGCTCAATTCATTTTACATAGGCTACAGATACCCTGATATTCAAACCGCATGAAGACCCAACAAAGAAAGAGAATTACAGAGTGATTTCCTTTATGAACATGGATGTAAATTTTCTCAACAAAATACTTACAAACTGAATCCAGGAACACAGCAAAAACATCATCCACCATTATCAAGTAGTCTTCATCCCAGAGATTCAGGGATGGCTTAACATATATAAATCAATAAATGTAGTCTGCCATATAAACAGACTGAAAGAACACACACACACACACACACACACACACACACACACTCATCTCATTAGACACAGAAAAGGCCTTAAAAAAAAATCCAACACTCCTTCATGATAAAAGTCCTAGAGAGATTAGGGATATAAGGGATATACATAAACATAATAAAGTCAGCAATATATATATATATATCAATATATATATATCAATATATATATATCAATATATATATATAGAGAGAGAGAGAGAGATAATAAAGTCAGCAATATATATAATATAATAATATGTAGCAAGCCTATAGCCAGCATCTACTTAAATTGAGAGAAATTCAAAGCAATTCCTCTAAAATCAGGAACAAGACAAAGCTGTCCACTCTCTCTGGACCTATTCAATACACTACTTGAAGTCTTAGCAAGATCAATAAGACAAGGGAAGGAGATCAAGGGGATACAAATTAAAAAGGAAGAAGTCAAAGTACCTTTATTTGCAAATGATATGATAGTGTATATATAAGTGACCCTAAAAATTCCACCAGGAACCAACCTCCTACAGCTGATAAACACTTTCAGCAAAGAAGCTGGACGCAATATTAACTCAAAAAAAAAAAGTCAATAGTATATTTCTGAGAAATAAATAAGAGAAACAAAATCTTTCAAATAATATATAATACCTTGGGGTGACACTTGTATGATAAACAAGTGTCTATTCTTGGGGAAAGACTTGTATGATAAACATTTTAAGACCCTGAAGAAAGAAATTAAAAATATCAGAAGATGGAAATATCCCCTAAATTCTTAGATGAGTCGGATTAATATAGTAACACTGGCTATCCTACCAAATACAATCTATGGGTTCAATCCAATCCCCATCAAAATTCCAATACAGTTCCTCACAGATCTTGAAAGGACAGTTTTCAGCTTCATATGTGTAGTGATTTGAATATGCTTGGCCCAGGGAAAGTGGTACAATTAGAAGGTGTGGCATTATGGGAGGAGGTGTGGCCTTGTTGGAGGAAATGCATCACTAGGTTGGGCTTTGAGGTCTCTATGCTCAAGCTCTGCCCAGTGTGGAAAGAGAGCCTCCTCCTGGCTTCCTCTCAAAAAGTCGGCTGCCTTCCAATCAAGACCTACAACTCTTTCTGCTCCTCCAGCACCATGTCTGCCTCTATTCCACCATGCTTTCTGCCATGATGATCAGTTAGACAAAGCAGCACCCTACAGAATGGGGAAAGATTGTTATCAACAACATATTCAATAGGGGCCTAGTATCCAAAATATATAAAGAACTCAAAAACTATACATCAAGAAAGCAAATAACCAGGTCGGGTGGTGGTGGCACACGCCTTTAATCCCAGCACTTGGGAGGCAGAGGGAACCGGATTTCTGAGTTCGAGGCCAGCCTGGTCTACAGAGTGAGTTCCAGGACAGCCAGGACTACACAGAGAAACCCTGTCTCAAAAAACAAAAGAAAGAAAGAAAGAAAGAAAGAAAGAAAGAAAGAAAGAAAGAAAGAAAAGAAAATAACTCAATTAAAAGTAGGTTCAGGTTTAAATGGAATTCTCAAGAGGAAACTCAAATGGCTGAGAAGCACTTTTTTAAAAAAAATGTTCATTAAGGAACATCAGGGAAACGCAAATCAAAACTACTTTAAGATTTCATTTTACACCTTAGAATGGCTAAGATCAGTAAAACAGCTCATGCTGGCAAGAGGTGGGGATAAGAGGGACACTTGTCCATTGCTGGTAGGAGTGCAACCTTGTACAGTCACTGTGGAAATCAGTGCCGTGGTTCTTCAGAGAGATGGGAATCAATCTACCTCAAGATCCAGCTCTACCACTCTTGGGCACACACCCAAAGGATGCATCCCTTATCCTAGGCAGACACACTTGCTCGGCTTGTTCACTGCTGCTCTATTCCTCACAGCCAGAAACTGGAAGCCACCTAGACGTCCCTCAACAGATGAATGGATTAAAACTAATGTGGAGTATTTGCGCAGTGAATGTTACTCAGCCATTAAAATAACTAAATCATGAAACTCACAGGTAAATGGATGGAACTAGAATAAAATCATCCTGAGTGAGATATCCCAAGCCCAGAAAGACAAATATGGTATTCTCTCATATATGGATATGTGCAGCTAAGACAGTGTTAATCAAATTATAATGCATAGAATAAAAAACTTGAGGGAACAGATAGCTCCCCTTAGGAAAGGGAAATTGAATAGATCATTATGGATGGCAGTCTTGACAGGAACAAGAGGATCACGTTGTGGAGGAGAGAAGAGGAGACAAGGGAGGGGATATGAGGAGAAACAACGCAAATTAAGAACCATTTGTGTGGAAGCCATATAGAGTAGAAGCTTCCTAAGATATATCAGTGTATGAAGGGAGTCTAAATGAAATCACCAAATAATGGAAGAGACAAGGCCCTAACTAGACATCCCTTGTCACCAAACGAAGCTTCTACATCTAATTGAGTTCTTGTCCAAAGAAGTCCCTGTGGGAACCCTTCAACAACCCAGGCTGTCGTCAAGACTACAGGTTGCTCGTCACAAACCGACAGCAAGTCCCCATGGCTGAGGCTAGCCCCACACAGCAAGTCCCCATGGCTGAGGCTAACCCCACACAAGCCACAGAACATGAAAAAGTGGAACTGGTGCCTATATGGAGCCTTCACCCCCGACTTCCAGTCCTCCTTTGGTGCAGGAGGGTACGCTGCACGCTACCAAAGAGAACCGCAAACACCAAGCCAGCCATAACTCGCGTGAGAGTAGGGGCCTCTGCCCTCGTCTTTTTAATTTCATCTTTTTATTTTATTTGTATTTTTCTCTCCTCCTCATGTATACCATGGTTTCCAGTCGAGTGTTTTTATGGGATTCCTGAGTGTGTCGGCAAGAGGGTCGCTGCATCTGTATCTGTTTCATGTGCCTTTTCTTGAGTTCTTTTCCATCTGTTTGCTTTGTCTTATTTTGATGTGTTAGTTTTTGCTTTCTTTTTATTTTATTTTATTTTATCTTATCAGTATCCCTTATAAGATTGTTTTCTAATGAGAGACAGAAAGGGGCTAGATCCAGAGGTGGGAGAACCCGGGAGGACCAGAGGGAGGGGGTACAATAAGTAGATATATTTGTGAGAAGGAAATCTATTTTCAATAAAGACAGAAGAGGGGAAACCCCTTCCCTAACAATGAGCTACATCTGTCCTTTAACTCCATCTTTCTCTGTGGTGGGATCTTGCTGGCAGAGGTGATATCTCCATCCTTGCCCCACTGTATCTGTATTTCTGTCTCATCCAAGTCAGGTTTATCTCACCTTTTTTTGGCAGGTGGCCTGAACTCACTATGTAGACCAGGCTGTCCACAAATCACAGAGAAATGACTGCCCCTGTCCCCACCCCCCACCCCCACCCCCACCTCCACCTTTCAAGTGCTAAAAGAGTGGGCCACTTTGTCAGACTATGAGCCAGCCTTCAAAATCCAGTCAAACCCGGCCTCCTCCAGCTCATTGCCATAACCTACCCAACCAGGGCCTCAGTTTCCCCAGGAGCACCCATGCTGTAATGATGCACCTGGGGGATATGTACCTGACTCTTCCTGGCACAGTGCCTAGCACACAGAAAACTCAAAATTAACTTAGCATCAAATGAAGAAATATGATGTATTATCATGTTCTGAATGCAGAAATTGCAGTTGGAGAAAGATGCTTAGCTTCCCCAAGGCCACTTCCAGTCAGTGCCAGAGGCAAGGCCAGAGACTGATCCAATTATGACCCCCACCCTGGCCCCATAACTACCTACCACCACTAAATCGCCCCAGAAGCCACAAGCTCTATGCTGGTAGCACTTGTTTTGTTTTGTTTGCTTGTTTCTTTCTTCGTATCTTTGTTTTATTCTTTGAGGCAAGATCTCGGGTAGTTCAGATGAGTCTAAACTCATTATATAGCTGAGGGTGACTTTAAACTGTCTTCCTGTCTCCACCTCTCAAGTACAGGAATTATAGGGGTGTACCACCACACCCAACTTAGTCCTTCTATTAATCATGGTATGTATCACACACCCAGAAGAATGTAGGAATCTAGGTGCAGGCTGAAAAGAACACCAGCCAATCACCTGCCTAAGCCCCACCCCCAAGGCCTACCCCCACCCCAATTCCTTCTATTTTAAGCGCTGCCTTGCTCTGTTTCATGTTTGCGTCATTTTTCTGGGTCTCCCCAATAATGAATTTATTGTCCTTTGCTTATTCGGCTAGCTGTGTGTTTGCTACTCCATTTCCAGAACTACACAGAATCCATGGTCTCTTCCACGACTTCCAGTCTTGCTTGCCTCCCTGTGCTGTGAACCCAGAGCAGCAGCTGACTAGAAAAGCCAACCACAAAAGCAGGTGAAGTCCTCCCATCAGAGAGCACGGGCTCTCTCCTGAAAGCCACTTTATTTTAGGCACAGAGTTAATAGCGTACAAATGACACCCACAGTAATGTGGAATTAGCATATGTCTTTTTTTTTTTTTCAGGAAAGAATTTTGTATGTGTTCGAAAAGTCAACTTGTTCAGGCCCTCTTCTGACAGGGCTGTTTTGATTCCAGTTGTCTGACAGCAGGTGATCTGACCTTGTATTTGGAGGCAGAAAAGAGGCCCCAGGAGAGTTCAAGAGAAAACAGGCTCAGAGGACCTCACAGACACCACCCTCCCTCTCCCTGGCCAGCCCTTACCGAAGTGGCTTTGGCCCATAGCTGCCCTAGCCCAGGGACACAGTGGCAGACAGAAGCAGACCTACTTTGGTTTCCATGACAACTGCAGGCATCAGGAGGCGGACCAAGTGAGCCGCAGCCAACAAGGCAGCTGGTTTGAAGGGTGTTGATCTCTCTGCGGACCAGCAAGGCAGAACCGCTAGAGACCAGCAGCAATGGAGCCAAAAAGGAGCCTCCGAATCTGGGCCTGCAAAATCCTCAGGGACCTGTCTACACAGCTCAGCCACTCACCTGCCACCATCCTTCACCCACCCACCTGGACAGACACACACTGAGCAAAACGCATCTACACACTACTGTGAATACACACACCTAAAGCATAACAGACTTGTACTCAGACCCTACCTCCACCTACACAAATACAGCCTCCAGCAGAAGTGTTCACTCATAACCCCATGAAAAGAAGCACAGACCGAAAGATCCAGGCACACACGTCAAGATACACACATTTATTTACACAGGTGACACGCCCAGGAAGTTCACTTTATCCTGGTACACAGAAACCCGTTTTACCAAGAGAAAGCGGCTTCGATGTCACCTGGGCCTTCAGGAGGACACTCTCAGATACCCAGATTCAGAACACAACCTCCAAGTGACAACATGAAGCCCATGAGACCATGCTCTCTGAACCACCTCAGAAACAAGATCGCGGTTCCCACACGCTGCAGCTGAATGACAGAATCCAACGGATTACGACACATGGGCACACACACCCTCCTTCTGCTTCGGGAGCCCTGTCCCCTATGGAGGCAGGCCCTTAATCCTCTTTCTTTGTGTTTGTATGCATGTTTCCTCCAGAAATGCTAAAAGGACAGAAATCTCAGCATGCTCCTGTTGAGAATTAAAAATATACAGTGTGCTGAAACAGGGTATGACGGCGCATGCCTTTGATCCTGGCACTGAGGAGGCAGGAGCAGGTGGATTGCTGGGAGTTCAAGGCCAACCTGATCTATCTAAAAATAATACTACTAATAAAAGCACGCTGAGAGTCTCACAGAGCCGCAGAGCTCTTTAAAACGCCCAGAGCACCCCCACACTCCCATAGATACGCTCTACAATGCAAGGTGGGGCCCGCTGCTCTGCAACCCCAAAATCAGGGCAATGCCCAGAGCATGGAGTAGATTCCTAGGCCACAGGTCATCTCCTGACCCAGTTGTAACACCTGACAGGCATAGCCTCTGTCCACAGAAGCCATTGAGAGCCCAAGGTCACAGAAGCCTCATGGAGGGACATTTTGTTCATTTGAGTAAGACTCTCTGGAAATGCAAGGATGGCTGGCTATCTCAGTCTTACCCCAACTGTAGCTTGTGAATCAGTGGCACACTGAAAGAGAACCTAGTACACCCACGGCAACGTTAGTTATAGTCACGATTGCCAGGCAAAGTGTTGGCCGTGTTGTTTGTGTACTCTCACACCGGTGTTGAAAATAAACTAGGACTTAAGAATTCTCAAGGATATCCCAGAAAACTACAACCAATCAAAATGCAGGGTTGTGGAGCCCAGCCCAGATCTATCTCTAAGACAAGTCCTGCGCCTAAGGCTCAGGGGTCACACTGCAAGGAAAGGGGGTGGAAAGATGGTACGCTCAGGGAGTTTGCAGTGAGATTAGGTCTCCTAGAAATGTCAGAAGCTGCTCCATGAAGGCTCTCCAACACGACTGCGTAAACATGAGCTGAACAAGAATGAGTGCTAACGTGGACTAAGGTGAAGCCTCAACCCTTTGCAGCTAAGAACTACAGGCAGCTAAGGAAAGTCAAGAACAGGAAAAAGACTTCCCCAGGGAGCAGCACACCAATTGGTTATCCAGTACCCAATGGTCAGCCCTGTAAATATGCATTCAAATGACATTATACGGACTGGACGGGTTTCATTTACGTATTTTGGAACACACACACACAATCACGTAACAAAGATGAAAAAAGAGGCCATGAATTTGAAAGAGATCGAGGAGAGGCACATGAGGTGGGATGCAGAGAAGAAGGGGAAGGAGGAAATGATGTAATTATAATCTCAAAAAAATAAGAGATGGGCTGGAGAGATGGCTCGGTGGTTAAGAACACTGACTGCTCTTCCAGAGGTCCTGAGTTCAATTCCCAGCAACCACATGGTGGCTCACAACCATCTGTCATGGGATCTGATGCCCTCTTCTGGTATGTCTGAAGAGAGCAATGGTGTACTCATATACATAAAATAAATAAAACATTAAGTAAATAAATAAAAGAAATATATATATTTAATTTTCAAAGTTGTTGAGATAGACGGTCTATCCCACTGATTATAATTTAGTAGCTACTTTTCGGTTTTATCAGTAACAGTATTAGCATTGTAGGGTGCTTGACAGCACCGTTTCATATATACCCCATTTGTGTCCCTGAGTAGGATGCAGGAGGAAGAGACAGTGCAGAGCTTAGCAAGGTCCGGGCCTGAAGAGCCACAGTCCAGGGAGAGAGTTTGAAGAGTAGCTTTGGAACTTGGAAAGATGACAGCCCAGGAAAGGGAGCGAGGAGGCTTCATTGAGCTAGGCCTGAAAGCACGAGTCAATGCAGTCAGATATAGAACTGGAAAGAGTCACTAGTGTCCAAGGAGCCGGTGCAGAGCAGAGGGTGTGGGCCTCTGTAGCAAGGCTCCGAGAGAGAGAGAGAGAGAGTGCAGGTTAGGCGCAACAGTGAGCTGAGATCTCCCAGAATCCGGTCTCTCTACACAGGCCAAAAATTGTGTTGCTAGGAAACCACCAGCTGTGGAAATAGGTAAAAACTGTGCCGTTGGGCTGGTAGTCTAGCTCTTTCGGTAGAGTGTCTAAGCCCTGATTTCATCCCAAGTACCTCCAAAATTTGGCATGGAGGTGCAGGGCTCTAACTCCCAGCTGTCAGAGAGGTGGAGGCAGGAGGATCAGAAGTTGAAGGACTTCTTTAGATACAAAGTGAGTTCAAGGCCAGCCTGGGCTACATTATACCCTATCTCAAAATCAATCAGTCAATCAATTAATTCAAAAGAGAAAGGAAATAGGGTAATGAAAATATCTCAGGTGGCCAGATAGTAGACATCGAAGCGGCGGCGCCCAGGAACCGCATGTGTTCACAGGGACAGTAGATTTTGTCCAGGCATGAACAGAACCAGAGAACCTGTGACACCCCACATCTAGCTCAGAGCCTGACCCACCAAAGGCTCTACATAAATGTTTCCTGAACTGCGTGGCGCCACGGGGTCAAGCGAAGAAAATGGAATTAAGAGTCGAGTGACCCAGAGGGCTAGTTCAGGCCTGGTATTGACTGGTTCCCGGACCTCGGCCGGAGATTTAACCTCTCCTGTTCTCGATTTCCACGCTGGTAAAGTGAATCCGATAATGCCCTGACCTACATGGCTTAGCGGCTGCAGGGCTGCAGCAGGATGCTGGACTCATCCAGGCTGGAGCCATGCTGGCCGATCCCTCCAGCGCCCAGGACTCACCGCGCTCCAGGACCAGATGCGAGGAGAGCTGGCTCAGCCGTCAGCAATTACCTGCGCCCCGACCCAACACCTGCGCTCCACTTTGGAGAGGGCAAATGGTGCAACCTCCCAGCACCGCCCCACTTCCCAACGCTTGCTAGACCAAACGCACAGCTACCGCGCGCCAGTGTGTAGCCAGTCCAGAACTCCAGCACCAGAGCACAACCCGAGGATGGGAAGGACAAGGAACCCTTTTCCTTCCTAGTGTAGTGCGCCCTCTCTCAATGCAGGCCTCCAGCTTCAGCTCATCACCAGCCCTCTAAACTGTGAACGGGTAAGAGAACTGGGCTCCCTGCTTTTCTTGTAGAGAAACTGAGGCTCAGATTTAGGTGATTTGGAGAAGGATACACCAGACAAACCCAAGTCTCTCCAAATCCACTGCTCCATTATCTGGAGCTGCAATAGTTTCAAGGGCTACTCTGGCAAAGGGTACCTAAGTATTCCTTGGGGACAGGGGGATGTTTGCCATATCTGTGCGCATGCGCGAACACACACACACACACACACACACACACACACACACACACACACAATTTGTGTCTTTCAAATAACTCAAGGTTAGTGGAGATCGGAGTCAAGCCTAAACCAGGATTCAATGATAATATACAGAGATCCTATTTTTTTTAATTGTTCAAAGAGGCCTGGTATGACGACTCAGTGGATAAAGGCACATCCTTAACCAGAAGACCTGAGTTGGATTCCCCAGAACTCACATGGTGGAAAAAGAGAACCAAGGCTTGCAAGTTGTCCTCAGGTAGACATGGTCTCTAATCCCCACACTCATACCAAGTCCGGAGGATTGCTGTGAGTTCAAGGTCAACCTAGAGTATTCACTGAAACTTTTACTCAGAAAGAAAGAAAGAAAGAAAGAAAGAAAGAAAGAAAGAAAGAAAGAAAGAGAAAGAAACAAAGAAAGAAAGAAACAAAGAAGGAAAGAAAATGAAGTAAACCAGGAGCTATCCCAGCATGGTGGTGCACTTAGAAGGCAGAGGCAGGCAGAACTTATGAGTTCTAGGCCAGCCTGGTCTCCATAATTAGTTCCTAGATAGCCAGGGCTATGTAAATAGACCCTCTCTCTAAAAAAGCAAACAAACAAACAAAGCTAGAGAGATACATAGTCAATAAAAAGCTTTGCCTTGTGAGAAAGAGAACAAGAACAAGTCTGACTCCCAGAAGTCACATAGGGCTTGGTGACACATTTCTAATGGCAGCACTAGGAAGGGCAGAAGGAGGTGGATCCCTGAGGTTCACTCACTAGCCTAACTGATGAGGTCCAGGTCAGGAAGATCTCAAAAGGCAAGGTGGTGGGGCTGGAAAGGCCACTCAGTAGCTAGAATGTTTATGGCTCTTGTAAGGAACCAGGGTTCAGTTTGAGCACACATACTGGGTAGCAAACAACAGCTGTAACTCCAATTCCAGGGGACCCTACGCTGTTTTCTGACTCCCTTGAGCACCTGCACACACATAGTACACATAAACTTATACAGGTACACACACATACAATTAAATCTGAAAACACACACACAAAATGGCATCCAATGCTGGTACCTGCCTCCTCTTGCACACACACACAGGGAATGGCGAGTTGACTCTACCACTCTTGGAACTGTAGATTCTCCTGCTTAGAAGGGACCATGAAACAACTCTAAACACGATTGGTTGAGTTTACTGTGCTCTCTTTGCCTCTCATTACCTGAAACCTATCTGCCTCCTTACAGATCCAATCGAAAGCTGGAGAAGATTCAGCAGCTAAGAGCACTTGTTACACAAACATGAGGACCTGAGTTTAGATCTCATCCCCCACCCACCCATAACAAGCCAAGCATGCTCTCCTGCGTGCCTGTCATCCCAAACTGTGAGGGTGGTGAAGCAGACACAGGAGAATCACTGGGGCTTGCTGACTGCTGGACTAACTGAAAAATACAAGCTCTGGATTGAAGGAGAAACCCTGCCTCACAGGAATAAGGCAGAGTGATAGAAGATACTGGTTACCTGCCTTTGACCTGTGTGTGTACACCTGTGCATGAACACACATACACGTGTGTGCATGTACTGCAAACACAACACACACACTAATAAACATATCTATATATAAACCAAGAAATGCAAAGATCCAGTTGTCCCTATTGGAACTACCTAGAACAAGTCAAATGTCACCAGTTTCCAAGTGGGTCCTTTTCGCCTCTCAGAACCAACTACAAGACCAAGCATGAGATCAAAGGAGACTAACTCTTGGCCAAGAACAGGAGAAGCAGGCACTATGCTCTCAAATCAACCTCTCTAGATGCTGGGTTCCAGAAGTCATAGCTACAGGGTATAAGAAAGAAGGGTGAGCAACAGGCTGGTAATGAACGGAATTGTGCACGTTCTCTGGGAGTGGATAGAGGTTCCTCAGGAATCCTGGGGCCACCTCTTCTGGCTCCTTTGATGGCTCTTTCTAGTTGTCATCATAGCAATTGTCAACTATCAGGACACTGGAGTATGTCATTTAGTGAGGGACGACATTATAAAAGTTCATAGTTATCTGGCCGCCATCTTAGAGGCATAGGAAGGGATACTTCCTGCCTGCAGGCATCTTGTCCTCAGAGACTGTGGTGGCTAATCTAGAGTCACCATGGAAACAAATCTCTGGTCCCATCAGTGAGGGATTATCTACATTAGGTAAAAGGAGTTGGAAGACCCAGCCTAAGTGTGGGTAACACCGTTCGTTCCATGGGCTGGGGTCCTTCTATGGTCTGTGTTCTGGGATTGAATAAAAATGAGAGAGAACATGAGTGAGCACAAGCTTTTATCTCTTTCTACTTCTTAACTGGAAACATAATGTGACCATTGGCTTCTGCCCCTGCTGGTATGGCTTTCCTGCCATGATGAACTGTCCACCCTACACCCTTCCTTTCCTAAGTTCCTAAGTATTTTTTGTAGCAGCCACAAGTAACTAATCCAGCGACAGAGCACAGGTGAAATGAATAGGTCAGCTCTTTTCACAACCCAATCTGCTTAAGGAGGCAACTTTCTTTCTAACAGAACTGTTAAGCTCCTCCCCGCACCCTCCTGAAGACCCGCTGTGAGTTCCTCTCCCTCCATCTTGAGTTTCAGAGTTCAGTGCAAATCTGAGTTCTTAGCATGTGTCAAGGAGTCTGCTAAGTAGCTCCCTTGACATCTCATCGCTCACCCCAGGAGGTGGCTACTCAGTAGCCCTATTTGACAGACTGGGGAGCAAAGGGACCAGTGACAAAGGGACTAAAGAGACTTTGCTCATCTCTGCTACCCTGCCTGGGCTCCCAAGAAGAAAAGGTGTTTCTCTCTCTCTCTCTCTCTCTCTCTCTCTCTCTCTCTCTCTCTCTCTCTCTCTGTCTGTCTTTTCTCCCAGCTGCTCCAGCAGAAGGGCAGGAACGAGCGCCATTGCTCTTAGAATCCAAACATGTGGCTTTGCACCTACACCCAAACTCCGTGGCCTGGGCAAGCCACCTGTCTGTCTCCTGAGAGGTAAAAATGAGGTCTCCCAGCTTCTATGTCATAATGGGAGTGAACTGAGACGCATTTGTCTAAGGGCAAAAAGACTGCTTGGTTGCTGAGTGGTTGCTGCTCTTCCAGAGGACATGAGTTCAATTCCCCCACAGCCACATGGGTCAGCTGGAAAAAAATGCCTGTAACTCCAGCCTCAAGGGATTGGATGCCCTCTTCTGGCCTCCTTGGGCAACTGCATGCATATTGGGAACCCACACCAATACACAGTACACATTAATTAAAAATAAATTAAGTCTTAAAAAAGAGAGAGAGATTTGTCAGGGTGACCCTGAGCCCGATGACCCACGTTAATCCATTGCAGCTGGAGCCCAGGATACTAGAGCAAACGAGGTAATTCTTGCCACACCTGGGAGAGGGCTGAGTCTCTCCAGATTCACGAGCTAAGTTCAAGTCCTCAGATCTCCCATCAGGCCTGGAGTCACTCTGTAAAATGATTTGTGAAGTGACAAGCAAAAATATATTACCAATTTAAGAGTGTGATTTGCCTGCAACTTTTTAATCCTCCGGCTGTTGTTGAATAGATTAAAGTGTCTGCTTTGATCCATGCATTTAGATGGAGACATAAATATAGCCATCACTTATTTTCCCAGCCGCAGGGATGGGTGTCGTGCTGTGTCTCACAGGCTTCCGACCCCGCTAGGGTACTGCAAGAGAATGACCTTTTTGCCATTCAAATCTCTCTTGCATTTCAGCCCTGACTTTTCAAGCTCCTGCCCAGGCCTATCAGCAGCCTCCTAATTCGATCACTGCTCACGCTGTGAAACAGTCACCAGGAAGGAGGTCCCGGGCGCAGGCGGGAAGTAGCGGCCGCGCAGTGCCCTGGTGCTGTGAACTTCCCCTGGCTTGCTAGAGCCCTGCAAAAATAAATCTCCGGAGAAATAGATTCTGAAGAGGAATTCGGTACATAGATCTTCTGTCAACGGAGCAGACTCTGGCTCAGCCGTTTTTCAGGCTCGCTGCGTATCCAGAAATACATCTATTTTTACATGACTCTCTAGCGAGAGTTCCTCTTGCCCGGAGGCCTTGGAAGGAGTCAGAGGATGGGAGCGGAGAGGGTTGCGGGGACCGGGTGGAGAAGGACAAGGAGGTGACCAGGCAGAGTGCTGGTCTTCCCGGTTTTCCTGCATCCGCAGGCTCCCATCTTCAGGGCGTTGGGTTCACCCAGCGGTTCCAGCCTCGCTGTGCTGACTCTGTGTGTCCCTCGGCCCACCGGACCCATCTTAGTAACAGGCCTGACGTCCCCAGAGGAGACAATACACTACGGCAGTTTGGCACAAAGAGCTGCAGCACCGCCCGGGGCTCGCTGTTTGTTCTCGGCCTCGCTGTCGCGGCGAACAGCAGGAGCCACAGACCAGATGGCTGGAGGGAGGTGCGAGCGGATCGCACTGGCAGGCAATTAGGCCTCAAACAATGGCCCGTGAAATGTCAGAAGTGGCAGGGAAGGGTCGTGGTGGAACAGCGGGGTGACCACGTAAGGATGGTGCCAGGAGCCCCCGGAGACAGTTCCTGCTTGCTCCCGCAGGCCCCTTTAGCAGAGGGAACGTGCAAATGATCTTTCTCCCCAGTGCCCACAGACTCTGGTGAGGATAAGGGAAAGGCTGAGGGGAGGCTAGAGTGCAGATGGCGAGCCCCGGGTGTAGATCGGGTCAGTAGATGCTTGCAGCAAATAAAACCAGTCACGATGATACACACATGCGATCCCAACACTTAAAGAGGAGAGAGGAGGATCAGGAGTTCAAAAGCATCCTTGGCCACATGTATAGTGAGTTCGAAGATGCAGGAGACCTCAAAAAAGGAGGGTGGGAAAGAGAAAGAGGGCCGGGGAGGAGGTGGGGGGCAGATTGAAAGAGAAACAGGAGGAGACAGAGTGCTGGAGAGGAGCAATGAGAGAAGACAGGGAAGGGAGGGAAGGAGAGAAAGAGTGAAGAGGAGTAGAAAATGCCCCTCCTGGTGGCTACCAGCAACCACCGAGAACCCCACACCCACTAGATGCTGGGGTTAAAGGGAGGCTAAGGGATGGCGACACCCACCCCCTTGGCCACCACAACGAAGAATTATGTAGAGTAATTAATCAAGAGCTAATGAGAAATGTGTTTTCTCTCGCAGCCTAGCCCCACATCATATTCTTATTAGCTGAGGTTATTACAATAGTAATCATGCGTGCTCCAGGCGCAAATTGGGTTTTTTGCTCCACTGCCACCAATTTAGAAAACCATTAATGGCAAGATAAGGCCCCCGTGGCTCACACCAGGCCAAGCCTGGGAACCTGCTGCTGACTCTCTGCTCATGCACCTACACGCCCATGCTCCAGGGGGCGCTCGCCCAAGCACCCTGGCTCTTCTGGGAGGACTGAGAAGAGAAAGAGCCAAACACTTTCCAGAAGGTGCTGGGCCTGGGGAAACCTTAGATCTTTCTCAAACGTGAGTCCTATACAACAGTCACTTGGACAAGACAACCTCATGGAACAAAACATTTTAAAGCCAGGTTTGCCACTAGAGGCAGAGCGCCATAACGTGCCCTTGAGTCCTTCCTCTTTAATCCAGTCTGCTAGAAACGCTTGGGTGAATCTATGGCTCCCAAACAGAAGGCTGCAGTCAGACACAAGCCCTGAGACAAGTTTCCACCTGTGAAAAAACTGGAGAGCTAAGAGTTTGGGTTTTTTAATAATAATAATAATAATAATAATAATAATAATAATAATAATAATAATAATAATAATAAATTACATGTTATTATTTGTGTGTGTATACCACAGCACAGGCATCAAGATCAGAGGACAATTTATAAGAGTCAATTCTCTCCTTCCACCAGGAGGAGGCGGAACTTAAGTTGTCAGGCTTTGGAGGCAAGAACCACCAGGTTTGGCAGCAAGGACCTACTGAGCCGTCTCCATAACCCTGGTGATTTAGTTTCATAACGATAAATACACTCTACTTTTTGATAATGTTCTCAATTCCAAAATTGTCTCTCTGTCTGTGTGTGTGTGTGTGTGTGTGTGTGTGTGTGTATATATACTTACTCATATGTCTTTTTATGTACAAAAGATGGGTTCCTTCATGCAAAGTTGGAGACAAAGAAAACCAAGAGTTACTTCTCTTCTGTCCCCTTGTGGGATCCTGGATCAAACTCGGGTTGTCAGGACTGCATGGAAGTGTCTTTACCTGCCAAACTGCCTTGCCAGCCCCATTTCCTTTTCCAACATGTAGAGACAAAGTATGTTCTTGGTTCGACACAGTGGTACACAGCAGGCAGAAAGAGTTCAGAAACAACAACTAGACTGCACTTAAGTCCTGCCTTTTTTGTTTTTTGTTTGTTTGTTTGTTTGTTTGTTTTTCCTTTTTTGAGACAGCCTTTCTCTTTGTAGTCCTGGCTATTCTGAAACTCACTCTGTAGACCAGGCTGGTTTTGAACTCACAGATTTACCTGCCGTTGCCTCTTGAGTGCTGGGATTAAAGGTGTGCACCACCATCACCCAGTTTGGTTATATCTGTCACTCACTATTATTTAGTTCCTTGACTATGTTGTACACAAAAATTCCCCCAAATAACTACTTCATCTGGTAGAATAAAAGATTTGAGTGAGGCAGACCTGAGTTTGAAGTCTGTCTACTTATCGCTGGCTTTTTGGTTGGGGATTTTGTGTGTGTGTGTGTGTGTGTGTGTGTGTGTGTGTGTGTGTGTGTGTGTGTGTATGCATATGCAGACATGCATGCAGGTACCCACTGGAGCCAGAAGAGGGCGTCAGAGCTCCCTGGAATTATAGTAGTTGTGAGCCACACAGTGTGACTGCCAGATGTGGGTGCTAGACATGTAAGCTAGACCTGGGATCTAGAAATAAAATTCTGGTCCTCTAGAAAACAACAAGGACTCAACCACTGAGCCATCCCTCCAACCTATCTGTCTAGTTTTGAGAAAAGCATTAGCCTTCCAAAGCCTCCGTTTCTTCATCTGTGGAATGGGACTAAACCTCCATGTTCTTTCAAAGTCCCAAAGACATATATCCCTGTGTGTTTTAGAAAATACGGAGCACCCGGAAGTCCCAGGCACTATTTGAAATGCAGTATATACAGAAGGGACTTAGCTGGGGATCTCCCTTAGGATGCCTTAGAGACCAGTAGGTGTGATACAAAAGAGAATTAGTCATTTGTCCTAAGACAAACATGAAGATTACACGGGTGCATGCCAGGCCAGGGGGAGCCTGGATCTAGAGGTTGCCTGACGCTATGAGCATTTAGGAAGGGGGCTACTTCCAGACAAGCATGGGCAGACTGGTGAAGGAGATGGCCACCCAAGTCTGAGAAGACCCATGACATGTGGGATGAAGGTGGGGGCGGGGGGGATCTCCTACATGGGGTGGCTCAAACAGAAGCCTGGAGAGGAGAACACTGAAGACAGGAAACAGCCTCCCTGGATCTAGAAAATAGACAGCTACCAGGCCTTCCCATCTGACCCATCTGCCTCTTCCTCCTCTACTCTGTTGTTATCTGGGCACAGCAGAGGGAGCACCTTGGGCCTAAGACCCCCTTAGCAAGAGCACCCACCTACCCACATTAATGCCCCCCTCCTCCATGCCTCCTCAGCTGGGCTAAGGTTCCATGCTACTAATTAGCAACAATCAACTCAGCTGCCCCCAACCCTACCCCTCCACCAGAAGCTCGGCAGCTTCCTTTCCCTCCTGCGGGGAAGACGCAGCTGCACTACAGGCAGGGGGCAGAGGGCGGGAGCAGGCTGAGGGTGACAATAGGGATGGGGCAGAGGTGTTGTGCTCAGTATTGAGTTATAAATTCAACAAACTGGAGATCTCTCTAGCTCCTGTCTAGCTGAGCATCTGGGATAACAGAAATCTCTGGCTAGACGGAGCTTTTGCCTGTCACATGGGGTGCCATGAGTTTAGCCCTCAACAGTCCATCACAACCATCATTTAACGACTCTCCTCCTTGGCCAACTCTGACACTAAGGAAGGCACTGTCGTGTGTGCTCAGCAGGTCACACAGGGCATAGAGGTGACATTCAACCAATAGACAGGGTGGGTGGAAATATAAATGAATATAGGCCAACAGGCAGGTGTAGGGATGGGTGGTGGCTTATCCCATTTCACAGAACAAGAAACTGAGGTAAGCCAGAAACGATGACTGATCCTTGGGTGGCTGAGGAAGGAGGATTAATGTAGGTTTGAGGTCAACCTAGGCTCCAAAGAGTGTCTCAAGTAAAAAATTAAAATGTAAAGGGGGGGAAAAAAGGAAAGGAGGGAGGGAAAGAGAGAAGAAATAAAAAGAGAAGAGAAAGTCGGGCGGTGGTGGTACGCGTTTTTTTTAATGATGCACTTGGGAAGCAGAGGCAGGTGGGTCTCTGAGTTCAATGTCAGCCTGGTCTATAAAGTGAGTTCCAAAACAACTAGGGCTATACAGAGAACCCTGGGGAGAGAGGGAGAAAAAGACAGAGACAGAGACAGAGACAGAGAGAACAAACATGATTTATCCTCAAACTAGCTAGACAGCTAGAGGCAAGACTCACTTCACCCACCCTTCTGTTCCTTACACTCCGAGAAGCCAGCCCCCACCTCTTCAATCTCAGGGTGGCAGTTATGACACCCATCTCCCTGAAGGCTCAGGTGGTGAGGGAAGCTCCAGACTCCCCGTATTTCTCCCTCCTTTCTGGAACCCGAGGCCTCACATGGGGAGCACAGCATTAAGGTCCTTGAGATGACAGATCTCCAGAGAAACCAGGAATGTTAAGCAGGATTGACCTTCCAATAGGAAAGATGAAAAACCCATTCGTTCTTCCATCTACAAAGCTGAGACCTGGAAATGATTAACAGCCTGGTGGTCCGTGTTGTCTGTTGGTCCAGCCACATTAAGCTCCAACACCAGAACCAGAGGTGGCTCGTAACCTAAATGACCCTCATAGCCAGAGGCAGCACCAACCAGGACCAGAGGTGGCTAATAAACTAAATGACCTCTATGCTATCTGTATGACTGAGACCAGGCTAGACCCTTAGGCTCTCAAGCTAGCAAGGTAGCCTATCTCTAGAACCCATCATCTTGGGAAAAATGATATGTAGCCTGAGCTGAGTTTCAATATAAGTATGCTTCCTTGTGCAATGGAGACTATATTTATTACACTAGGAAAACCTTTTTCCAAATTGTATTGTGATAACTGCCTGTTAGTCGACTCCCCGAAGTCTGATCCGGGTTGACACAATCTGCACCAGGTTTTCATCTTATCTCTTCGTGTATTTCACTGCCCTGTATGAACTTACAGGGGATATCCCCACCCCAGCCTCGGCTTCACCATAGGCCCCAGCCCTGTCCCTGCATGGTCCCATGTGACAGAGACCTCACTGTGACATCCCTGCCTTATTTCTCACCTGTCTCATCTCCTAAGGGCCCAGTGTGCCTCCCACACTCCTGCTCCTGACCCTGAACTCTGATAGTCTCACTCCAAGTTGAAGTCCCTTTGCCTTCTACTGACTGCCCTTCCTTATGCAGCAGTTTCCAGCATCCCCTCTTCTCAACCAAGATCTCACGGATCTGGGCAAGCATCTTTGGCTCCCCCTATGCCTGGAATCCTTTCTTTCCCTTTGGTCTTTATAAAGCTTCTGGGTTTCTTGACCCACACCAGGACAGAATCCTTTTATATCTAGTCTAAAAGTCCTAAGTGGGCCTTCAACACAGTTTTGGGGTTTCAGGAACTTGTGTACATTCGATAGAAAACAGCCCATTGCTAGAGATATTCTTGCCTTCCCCCCCTAGTCTTGTCTCCCCCCCAAAAAGCTTACAACTATCTTCTCTGAGCCCCCACCACCACCTTCCACCCCGGCAGGATCACATGGCCTTTACCACAGAAGTCACCTCAGCATCACAGACTTTGGGTTCCTTTCCCCAGGGCTTGGCATGATACCAGAACCAGTCCTCTTTCCAGCCTGTCTCCTCTTAAACAAAGTCTGAACCTGGGGCCATCAAGGGCTTTGCTGGTATCTACGATGACCTCTGGACACTACACACAATAGATGTTTTCAAGCTATGACCAGTGAGAGAGGTCAGTGGGACTGTAGCTCTACCAGGCAGAAATGAGGAACTAGGAAAAGTGAGCTCCCATGGAATCTTGTTAACATCTTAAAGGGTCCCAAAGAGTACTTCTGACGCAGCCAGTCATTCAACCCAACCCCTTTATAGTTTGTGTTCCCAACATGGGGAAACAGAAAGAGAAGACATAGTCCTCTGAAGTACTAAGGTTCTAAGGTTCTTCCCATTACATAGGAGAAACCACTGAAACCCAGTTAACCCCTGTCTTTAACAATTAATTGGTCAGTCAAGAGAATAAGATAAAACTCAAGGGCCTTAGCTTCTTGGGTTGGTTCAGGGGCTTGCAATGTGTGCTTCACCTTGTGACTTCATCAGCTCCCTTCCAAATCCACCTCCCCGATGGGGCCAAATGGTGGAGAGAGAGAGAGAGAGAGAGAGCTGCCAATCGGCAGGCACATACCTATGGTACCAAGTATCTGTTTTTCCCAAGGTGCAAACGGGGCTCCTGACAGAAGAAGGGGAAGGAAAGACGGGAAGCTACAGCCTGTACATGCAAATGAGACAGCTGCATAATTAATTAACATCCAACAGTTTCATTAGGAGACAGAGCTTGGCTGTTTGTCTTGGTTCAGAGAATAGCATCTAGCACTGTTCAAGCCGAAGTCTGAAGCTAGAGGCGCTGCCCACCACTGCTGCTAGGGACGATGCTTGTTGCTAGGAGAGGTTGCCAGGGGCAGCTTTGGTCCTATCGTAGAATGGGTTTTCCTGGACCACTTCTTACCAGGGATGGATGGTGAGCCTGCTATTGCCACACATCCCCTCTGCTCAGGCCTCACCCACACTTTGGTGTGGGAAGGGAGGTGGGCGCCTCACAGAGCAGAAGGAGAGTCCCCCTAAAGCATCTCTCTGAGCTGTGGCTTCCCTCAAAGGGTCAGTCTTCTCTACAGCTCTGAGAACAGAAGCCTTGTTTCCAGAATGGTCTCTAAGCACTGTAGGACACTGTAGGGAAACCAAAACGAAACCAGGACAGCTGGATCTCCAGCTCTTGCTAAGCCTTCTGGGAACCCCTGTCCCCCAACCCCAATTCCATCCTAGTTTGCTTTCCTGTTGCTGTGATAAACACTGACAAAAACCAATTTGGGGGAAAAGGGGGTTTGGGCTTGAACTTTTATTTCACAGCCCATCATTCAGGGACATGAGGGCAGGAGCTCAAAGCAGGCCGGTGGAGGCAGGAACTGAAGCAGAGGCCATGGAGGAACACTCTTACTGGCTTGCTCTCCATGGCCTGCTTTCGTGTACACCCCAAGACCACCTGACAAGGAGTGGTGCTGCCCCCATGGGCTGGGCCCCTCACATCATGTCTGTCACTAATCAAGAAAACGTCCCCCCACTCCCCCCCTCAACACACACACAGCCTTGCATACAGTTAATCCGGGGCAGGCATTTTCTCCATTGAGGTTCCCTCTTCTCGGATGATCCTGGCTTGTGTCAAGTTGGGAAGAAACAGAACAAACACCTAACCAGCTAAGTTACATGGACAAAGAACATCTTAGAAGGAATCCTAGCAAACTTTCATAACCTGCCTCTGCTTCCCTTTCTGGAATGACCTCTGCACCCCACATTTGCCCCGGGTTGTAGCCACATCAGACTACCTCCATTCCCCAGCATGAGTGGCCTCTCATGTCTCTGCTCCTCCTTCAGCTATGATGGCCCTCCTGCCCCTTCTCACCTGCCTTCAGACTCCTCTACATCTGTCAGAGTCCAGCTTAGATGCCCCCTTCCCCTGGAGAGCCTTCCGTAACGCACACCCTCCCCACTCCTCCATCGCCTACAAAGCTAGCTGTTTTCTTACCTCTTTTCTGCATAACACACGCAGTGATTAGGAGTTTACTTGATTGACTTTGACCATAAGGGACTCACCCCTGGAGGGCATCTTCCATGTCTCTGCATCATTAAGTCCTGGGCTACACTTCAAAAGTTTGCCAGATGAGTAAGTGAATAAATCTTTTAAGTTGAAAACACCTGTTACAGATCCTTGGTTCTTAATACTTCAACCATTCAGAAGTTGATTCCCTTACTAAATCTATGTCACATCCCTGCGCTGGAGAAAGCATAGGAATGAGAATGGGACCCTCAACAGGACCGAGGTTATCAGGAACTAACACCAGTGGCCAGTCCCAGCAGGATGAGACCCTAGGCTAGATAGCATAAAACTCTCCATTGTCCCCCAAAGCTGAAGTAGCTAAAAGGACCCAGGTGCCTCTCAACCTCTTTGGCCATCAGAGTCTTTCATGTGCCCTCATCCGAAGCTCAAGCAAGTTCTCCCCTCCAGCTCGAGCCAGGCATACGACAGACAGCTCTGCCAGAACCATAATGCCATAGAACCCTCCTCCAAGCTTCTGGCCCTTGTGCTCCAGTTTTCCTGGGGTGGCCAGAGAAGACCCATTCTCGGTGTCATGATTTGAATAAGCTTGGCCCAGGAAGTGGCACTATTTGGAGGTGTGGCGGTGTGGCCTTGTTAAAGTAGGTGTATCACTGTAAGTGTGAGCTTTAAGACCCTCATCCTAGCTGCCTGGAAGTTCAGTATTCTGCTAGCAGTCTTACATGAAGATGTAGAACTCTCAGCTCCTCCTGCACCCTGCCTGACTGGAAGCCGCCATGTTCTCACTTTGATAATGGACTGAACCTCCAAACCTGTAAGTCAGCCCCAATTAAATGTTGTCCTTATAAGAGTTGCCTTGGTCATGGTGTCTGTCCACAGCAGTAAAACCCTAAGACACTCAGTTAACAAGGATATTAGCAATTGATTACCTGAGGTGTCATTGGAATTAAAAAAGAGCAACAGGCACATGGCTATTTTGGCTTCCCTTCCTGCTTCCATCCCTGACGTTTGGAGGGAACAAGACTCTGTCTTCTCACAAGGCTTTGCTCCAATCAGGTCTTCTCGCTCAGCTTTTCTCCACCCGTCAACACCATACACACACCTCAAGGGTGATATTTGGCACTAAGCCTGCCCCATGGAGCAAGCTGCCCACAAGTCCGCAGACACGACAGAGAGGTTGAGAGACAGTGAGAGAGAAATGTATTTCGTGTTTAAATGTACGCAGAGGGAGGAACAAATCCCAGGCCCCACACCACCTTGTCTGTGGATTCTTATCTTCTCTGTGGCATTATCCCACAGCTAACATACATCAGCTTGTGAATTTCCAGTCCCAAGTTCACTGCCCCCAAGAGTTTGTGGTCAGGGTTTACGATTTTTCTTCCCTTCACCTCCCTTGGCCCCTCCCTGAGGAGTTGGAGCAGAGAGGATGAGGAAGGCAAGACCCTACCTTTACTGCCCCTCTAACCCAGCACCTACCACTCCTGAGGAGAAGAGACCAGGTGTCACAAGATGGTCAGTTACCTCTTCCTCCCCCAAAATGCCACGTTCTGGGTGGAAGCCCAATGTCACCTTACACCCTCACACACACACATTGCTGAGACCCTGCCTTTTTTCCTACCATCTCTTCTTCGTGGTCAAAGCTCATGTCTTTCTTGCAGATGGCTATGACAGCCTCCTCCGGGTGGGGACCAGTGGGGACCCCACCTCCAACTTTATCTGTCTTCACAATGAGGTTGATGTGACCTTTCTATTCTAATCATGCCTTCCTCCAACATCAAGTCCTTTCTTTTCTGCCCAGGTCCTCAACATAGGACCAAAATCTTCCAGAATAAAGCATCAGCTCCTCCCTGGTGTAGCCCTCCCCCCCCCCCCCCCCCCGCCCCTAACCATCTCTGAACTTCTTTTATTCTCTCACCCCAGGGCCTTAGCTCCTGCCATTCCTTCATCTCTTTCCCGGTGCTCTCAAGGTCCTGGACACCATGTACTGACTGCACCTCTAGCACTCCATACAGAGAAACAAGGTCTTGCCTAGCAAATCGATGGGTGAAAATGAGGAAAGAGGAGTGGGAAAGTCCCGTGGAATTGTAGACACTTCTCCATCTTATTTACCTGTGGCACTTCCGCTCAAACTCTTGCCTTACACAGGCTAGGCAAACCACTAGGGCTATCCCTAGCCCAACTCTTGTAAAAATCAAACAGACCCAGAGAGGTGAGGCAACTCAGCCAAGGTCACACAGAGACTTAGACCACATCTCGCCACCCTTGGTTGTCTCAGAAAACCCCAGGAAGACACTAGGCAGAAGCCAAGGATGAACTGAGAACCCAAGACGAGTCCAGCCAGCAGGGGGCAGGAGTAAGCCATAGCCAGTCCTACATTCTAGAGAAGGAAAACTGGCTAACAGTTGCAGTTAAACAGCCCCACACTGCTCCCTCCAGGTCTAGCCTTGGACTCCATAACTCTTCCTGTGGCCTCTCTGGACATCGAGAGCCATTCTCCTAAGGCCCAGGATTGATAGAGAACAGCAAAGATAGCAACCATTCACCCAGACCCAGCCCCATCTGCCAGAGACCAGGGATCCAGACCCCGGTAGGAGGAAGCTATGGCTGGTAAGGAAAAATTGTAATAAGAATACGTCAGCTGGACTGAAGCAGTGGCTCGGTCTGTAAAGAATTTGCTTTATAAGCAGGGGACCTGAGGTCAATCCCCGGAATCCAGTAAAAACCGCTAGGGTATGGCACTTGTTCCTAAGCCAGTATAAGAGACAAAGAAAAGAGAGACCTTGGGGATGGCTGGCCAGTCTGTCTAGTTTAATTAATGAGTTCCAGGCCAATGACAGATGCTGTCTCAAAGGAGGTGGACAAGTTTTCTGAGGTGACACCAAGATTGTCCTCCAGCCTGACACACAGGCATGTGTGTATACAGGTGTACACACACACACACACACACACACACACATACACACACACACACACTGTGACGCCCTCTGTCCCTTCACTAGAACTACTTGCTAGCTGGACCGGGATATCTTCACCATCATATCAAGGAGCCTCTTTTCTCTCCCAACCCAGAGCAGGTGAAACAGGTGTGGGTGGTTAAGGCTTGAGGAAAGCAGCAGGCTTGCTTGCACAGTGTCTGCCCTTCATGGTGGCCAACCTTTCTTCTTCTTCCTGCTCAGCCGACTCTAGTGAAGACCCCAGGGTAGTGAGGAGGAACTAGAGAGGAAATGAGAACCAACAGACAGCTGGGGTGCTGGCCACATACTCCCCAGTCCTGGCAGCACAAGCCCCATCACTGGGTGCTAATTAAATCCCCCTAATGAGGAAAAGCGGATGCAGGAGCTGGCTCCTCCATGGCCTCCCCGGCCCACCGCCCTTGCCTCTCCATCGGACTTATCGCTCGTCACAGGATGTTTACAATAATTTTTAATTTGTGCAATTATTAATCACTTTTCTATCTCCCTCATTTGCATAATAATTAGTCATCTCACTGTTTGGCATGCCTGTGAATGACAGTGTTTTAAATTGAATTAAGATTTTAATATTCTATTTTCCTGCTTTCTTCCCCTCCACACGCTAATCAAAGTCAGATTTGGCAGCCAGAGGGAAGGTACGGAGGAGGTTGGCAGGCACTGGACTTGGCCCATTCTGTGCTCCTGAGAACCGTGCTGAGACCAGGGCCTGTGGAGAAGGTAACAAGCAATCACCCTTACTCAAAGCTGAGGTGGAAGGGGTTAACCCAGCCGTAGCTAATTGAGCAGAGGTAACGAGTGAGGAGTGGGTAGGGGCAGCCAAGGAGGGAGGAGGGTCACAGGCTCAGCGGCACCCCGAGACCAAGAAAAGTGCTTTTTCATTTATTTTCTTTTCCCAAATAGGCTGCTTTTTCTAAGGGAACACTAGAGGGGACATTATAGGCCAGCCATTGATCCCCGGTTAGACTAGGTTAACTTTGATGGCTCTGAGTCCCGCGGGTAGGGAAGCAGGCGGAGCAACCTAAAATGCCATTCATTGCCTCTCTTTCAACGTGCAAGACAATTCTCTGGGGCTGACTCCGGTTCTTCTCCCTGCTTCTCCACACACCAACAGGTCCTCTGCCCAAGTTGGGTGCCTCACGGGTGAGGAACAGGGAGTAGGGGATTTCTGCTGACAAGGGACAGCAGAGGGGCCACATGTCCCCTGAATTAGAAGCAGCTGTGACACTCAGATCACTTTCTGACCCTAGATCCTTCTTCTAATCACACCAGGAATTCAGCCTCAGCCTGGAGGAGGGCCTGTTCTATTGTTGCCTCCCTTTGGATTGTCTTTCCTGTTGCCATGGTGATCCCTAGGCTACCGAGGATACCCATTGCTGCTCCAGAATTCTCTGCTTGAGTAGAGCAGCTCTCCCGTCAGCCTGCTTAGAACACCTTTCTTTTTACTATGATATGCTCAAGCTCTGCAAAACCCAACACCAGTTTGTCCAGACAGGTGAGTCAGGATAGACAATGGCTCCCAGAAATGGCCTCTGGACAAACATTATGAAGTCAGGCCATCCATCACAGCCAAGGGGCTGGGAACCACACACCAACACAGCCACCATGCTCTTCCCCACACCAGACAAGGGCTTTCAACTCTGCACATGAGGACGGAAATTGGGAAAGTCCCCCCAGGAGGGAAAGAAGAAAAAGGGATCTCGCCAGAAGGAGGGCTAGGTAGGAAGAGTTTGCCAACACCCTTCTCCTCCAAGTGACTCTGAAGCCCCTACCTACAGTGGGCCAGGTCAGGCAGAGGGGGCAGCCTTCTTGGGATCCACTTCAGCTCAGGATATCTGCCCTCTTACTAATTCCTGCTGATACACAAGGAAGGCACTGGCCTCAGACCTGGTCGATCTAGGGGCCCACACACCTAGTGTCTGCCCAAAGAGCTAGCAATAAGAGCCATCAGGATTTAGAAAAGGAACAGCCCAATCCAGAATGGACAGGGAAGCGGTGAGAAGCCAGGCCTGAGACTATGATCTGTGTCCCCAGGCCAAGCCAGAGAAAACACTCAGCCTCATAGCCCCAGACAGACTAAGGGAAGCCAGAGCATCACTCGACATCAGCACTAAGGAAAACCCAGATTTGTATATAATCAACTCTAACCAGTTTCAGTAGCCCTGTTTCTGTATCCTTACACCCTGGAATGAGGAAGGAGCTTTTAGAAGTAGTAAGGCCCATGGCTAGTGCTACAGCAGCCTCTGCTGGCAACCTCTGCCTTCCACACCGTGCCAGGAGCCCTGCATCCCAGTTGTTTGGAATGGTCCTGTTGACTCCTGGTTCTCAGCATCACTATTAATGCTGAGAACTCATCCTCAGAAGTACCACACCTCACACATGATTTCGGTAGCCTTCAGTCACAGACAAGTTCCAGGTCCCAGAAAGCCTTCAAGAGTATATAGAAAACTAGGTGGCACACTAAGATCTCTGACCCCAGAGGCAAAGCATCTCTCTCAGCAGACCACAGGAGTGAATAGTTTAGAGTCCTCTCTCCTGGGCTAGGACTAAGGCTTTTGACAGTCCCACCATGGAGAAGATGGAAAGCAGGTGTGTGTTGAGTAGGAGAGAAGACGTTGGCAGAAGAGGGTAGAAGGGATGAGACGGATCCAGAGGGTACGGAGTGCCAAGGGCGTGACACGCTATGGATGCATGTGTCCAGCAGATGGCAACATAGAGCAGTCTGCATCAGCCTGTGGAAGGGACCTGCCTGAGCCAGGAAAGGTTTCTGATGTCCTGCAGTCAGTCTCTGTCTCTGTCTCTGTCTCTGTCTGTCTCTGTCTCTGTCTGTCTGTCTCTCTGTCTCTGTCTCTGTCTCTGTCTCTGTCTCTGTCTCTCTCTCTCTCTCTCTCTCTCTCTCTCTCTCTCTCTGCTCTTGGTCCCCCCAGATGAGTCCTTAGGCTAAACTACAAAATCACTAAAGAATACATTTCATAAGCCCTGTACCTACCCTCTCCAGGAGAGGAAAAGTGATAGAGAAGCCAGGCCTATTAGCTCCAAGAGAGCTGGATACCTGGAGCCCTCTGTCCTTTACCAATGCCTGGGTGATGCAAAGCTCTGAGGGAATCCTTTTTCAGGGATTCTGAGTACAGAGGTGAAGAGACCCGGTGTGATCTGGGGGAACGTCTCCATGTTCTGTCACTCAGAGATATGCATGTATATCAGCAGCGTGGTGATGGGCAATATCCACCTAACATAAGGATCTGCAGAATTTGAGAATCTAGGAGCAGCAGCCATAGTTGCTATTTCATAGAGCTCTGTCAAGGCAGAGAGAACCTGAGCTGCTACTGACAGGCCTCCAGCGTTTCCTCCTTCTGAGTCCACTCCAAGCAAAACAGGGGCCAGACTAGGACAAGTCCCGGAAGGCACACCCTGCCTACACAAGCATATTGCTATCACAAGCTTGGGTTGCTGTCCCAGGGCCCCAGTCCCAGACCACCTAGTTCACTAAGACTTCCTAGACATGTGGATAAAGAAAATTTGGAGTCTTATGTTCCCTAGGCAGAAGGGGATTTTTCAGAAAAGGAATAATAAAGATCTCCAAATCCCAGGAAGATCTGATGCCTTCAAAGATGTCCAATCCACATCGATACTTCATTCATGAACTAGTCACTAAGTCTTCAAGTTCACACTTGGTTAGTTGGTTGGTTAGTTGGTTAATTTTGCTTTGTACTGAAGGTTGGCCTCAAATTCACGATGTTAGCCCCAGCTGGCCTCAAACTCCCAATAATCCCCCTGACTCAGCCTCCCAAATTGCGGAGATTATAAGCATAGGCTACCACACCCAGGTTGCAAGCTCATTTCTTGCTCGCCCAGTTCTTACCTACAGAGAAATCTTACGCTAGCCTCCAGTTGAATTCAACAAATATTAAATGTCTTGTATGGGCCAGGCTTTGTTCTGGTTGCTGGAGATTGTGGCCTCTAGCTTTAATAAACTCTTAAGTCCACAGGTGAAGGAAAACATGAAGTTCACTGTACGACAGAGCCCTCTACCAGAGTTGGGAATATAACTCATCATGAGAGTAAGCCCCTGGTGCCGCTATGTCAGCAGCAAGAGACGGGAAGAATGCCCAGGAAGGAAATGACATTGAGCAGGGCACCAAAGGCGGGAGGATTGGGGGGAAGTAGAGGCCTGGAAGTGACGCTCATTCAGGGTGTGTGTGGTCCAGGGAGTGTCAGAAGGTAGAGAAGTCCCACGAGCTGTGAAGGTTCTCCAGAAAAGACTGAGGATGCTGAGCCTTACATAAGGGCTTTTCCCGGAACCTGCTTCCAGCAGGTCATCCCTAACCATGGCCTTCTCTCTGGTGTCAGCGCTCTTGCTTCTCCCTCCCCGTTCTCACAAAAAGCCACAGACTCCCTGCCTCTGAGCCTGGCAAAGTTACTTCATAAATATCTGATTGGACAGTTCCATGGGCTAATATGGCAGTTATGTGGTCCAGTACGTGGGACCATCAGTTAGCCTAGCTAATGAGATCTCTTCTAATGAGCTGGAGAGCAAAAGATCTGTGTGCACCCTGGTCTCCTCCCACCCACATTTCCCACCCAGCTGGTTATGAACCCAAGGGCCCCACAATCCCCAAACAGGATAAACATTGTCTTCAGAGTCCCTTGAAGCTCAGGAAAGACTCAATCAGGAAGCAGATCCTGTACTGGGAACATTGCAAATTTCTTAAGTAGAACTGGGTGACAGGACCCCTCTGTAGCTGTGACAAACTGGACATTACCTAGTGACCCAGGTGGCTGCTTGAGTGGTGACTTTGTCACACTTTCACAAGGAGGATCCAAACTGTGACTCAAGCTAAGTGCTGGCCAGGCATGATGGCTTCTGCCTGTAATCTTAGCACATTCGAGGTGGAGGCAAGAGGGTCAGGAGTTCAAGATTACTCTTGGCTACATAGCAAGTTCAAAGCCATAGAAAGAAAGGCACCTGTGCCCAGGCCTGACAATCTGAGTTCCATGCCTGGGACCCACATGATGGAAGGAAAGAGCTGATTCCCATAGCTGTTCTCTCATATACTTTCACACACACACACACACACACACACACACACACACACACACACACACCATAAAAGTTTGCTTTAAAAGCATTGATGAACTTAGGGGTAGCAAGTATACCCCAGCAGATAGAGCATTTGCTTTAAAGGGCTGACTCAGAATTTGATCCCTGAGGTCCACATAATGGAAGAAGGAGAAAAAAACAACTCAGCAAGGCTGTCCCCCAGCCTCCACACATAGGCTGTGGCATGCATGTTCTACACCATACACACATGAACAATGATAAAATTTAAATTTTAAAAAGTACTGATTAAACTCTGACACTGTGGGAGGTTACCCAGGCCTCGACCACGGCCCCCAAGCTTGCAGACATTCTGGCTCACAGAAGCGTTAGCTCAGCTGGAAAATTCTACTAAAAAAAAGAGTCTGTTTGTATAAGCCTTGGGATGGATAATTCAGACAAATGGTGAAGCCACGGGGAAAGACAGTCGAAAATGGCTAGTATTGCTCCAGAATGGAATATACATTTGTCCCAAGAGGGGTGGCAGAGAGGGAAGTGTCCAAATGTGGAGGAGTGGCACTTCACAGACAGAGCTTTGGAATTGGGGCTGGTGCGAGGATTCATGGCTGCAGTCCGTCTCCTACTCTGGATCTAGGATTAGTGTCATCGACAATGTGAGTCCACACACCAGGGTGGGACACTTTGAGCTAGTAAAGGACAACAGATGCTTTCGAGTTACTGGGTAGGAAGGCTGAATGACATGCAAGTCACCTTCCAGACTCAGGGAAGTCTATTTTGTGATTGCAGGTTCTGCGAAGAAGCCAGGTACTGGCTAACCAATGCAACTGGCAGAATGCAGCTCAACCCTCTGACTCAAGAAACTTGGTGGGTGTGCAGGGCTGGGCGGACTGGAAGTAAGGACAGGAAAGACATCTGAGGGGTCAGAACTTGGCTATGCTGTACACCCTCCCAGACAGACAGACAGACAGACACACACACACACACACACACACACACACACACACACATACACACACACACACAGAACAGTCACATACACACACATGCATGCATACTTCACTGAGTGCACACACACATGCCTATGGTTCTGTGCATACGTATAGTGAACTAAGACTCACTGTATTGTATAGTCATTCACACGCATACACAGTGCAAACTCACAGTTAGACCTGAGACGAGTAGCAGAGGTGAGGTTCAGCAACCTCAAGGCCTGATTATTTCCACAGTCACCCATTCCCCTAGATGCTGGTCAGAACAGGCTATTGTTGGGGACACAGCTGTCTCCTGTTCCTCTCCTGAAGCCAGTACAGTGGTCTTAACATATAGAGAAGTTCCATGGCAGCCTAAGACACTGAACCTAAGAGCTGATGTCTGTGTGTCACTCAAGAGCTGGAGAACAGAGGACAAAGTGAGCAGACACAGTGGGTCACAGCCTTCCCCTCAGCCATCTATGTATGCTCTGTGACTGTGGGTGGCTGTCCTCTGGCCATCTCCCAACCTGATATGCCACCTCTTCAACCCTTCTCTACCCACAAAATTCCTTCCCCCGTCTAATACTGGCAGAGGACACAGGTTTTTGTCCTGTTCCCACAGGCCTCACATGACTAGGTCCCCACTACAGCTGCAGTTGCCCACAGGCTGGCACCTAACAGCCTAAGGCTATTCTATCTGAGGATTCGCTCACTCTCATCCTGTCTGCCCACTCTACTTGACACACACCAATCAAAAATGCCCCTTTCTTTAACAGCTAAAGGCTGTCTGTCCTTTCTTTGCCGGTCTCTCTCGAACCTCAAACACTTGGCCTTCCACTTGGGTCTAATATCTGACCACAAAAAAAAAATCAGCCCACAGATCCATCCTTCCTTCCCATCCTTGTGGAGCTACAGTGGCCTCATCAAGGTCCCGGGGTGTACATTTGTAACTTTGATGACAGCAAGCAGCAAAACCCTGATGTTCTCCTTTCTCTACCCCTTAGGAGAAATGGACAACACCGTGACTACTCCAGCGTTACTGAAAGGTTGTCTTGCTTGACTCTCCAGGAGCCCAGTGTCAGCCATCTCTACCGTAAGCCACCCACTCTCAACAGTCACAACATTCAAGGTCAAAAGAAAGAACCAAACCAATCCTGGAATGTCTGACTGTTTTTGCAGCTTGAGATGTAGCTCAGCTTTTAGAGCAATTTCCCAGCATGCGTGAAGTGCTGGGTTACATTTGCTGGACAAACCAGGTCTGTAACCCCATCACTTGGGAGGTAGAGAGGCAGGAAGATCAGACACTCAAGGCTGTCTTTTGCTATGAGGGGAGTTCTTGGCTAACCTTAGCTACATAAGGCGCTCTCAAAAGAAAAAGAAAAAAGGAGAAAGAATGGAAGGAAGAAGGAAGAAGGAAGGAAGGAAGAAAGGAAGGAAGGAAAAAAGGAAGGAAGGAAGGAAGGAAGGAAGGGAGGAAGGGAGGAAGGAAGAGAGATACAGTGGGGAAAAGGAAAGAGGAAGGAAGAGGGGAAGGGAAGAAGGGAGGAGGAAGGGAAAAGGGAGGAGGAAGGGAAGTGGACAGATGGGATAGAGGGAAGAAGGAAGGATGAAGAAAGGAGGAAAGGAAGGAAGGAAGAAAGGAAGATAGATTACCTTTGTCATGTGGTCCTAAATGCAGACAGACAGCCCCATTCCACTCCAACCATTCCACTCCAGTTCTCAGACTGATCTAGTCTCAAATAAATTAAAACTGGACCCATCTACACATTGTCCCTTCCTCCCTCCCTCCCTCCCTCTTCCCTCCCTTCTTTTCTTCCACTCCCCTTGGAGAATGTGGATAGCAATAGCTGCCCGTAGGTAGGAGGGCTGAGATGGTCCTCTGTTCTTTTCTCTACTCTAGAGATTCTCTCTCCTAGAGACAGAAGATCCTACCTGCTTGATGACTCTTTATCCAGTTCCATCCAGCGAGAGTCCCTGGCTGTCCCCATGGGGCTTGAAGACAGTGCCTCTAGAGGTCAGGTAAAGTTAAGGACTCCAATCAAGCCTCAACACTTGCCACCAAGGCAGCACTGTCCGGCAAGATCATAAACACTTTAAGAGAAGAGACTACCAAGCACTTACTCATGCCAAGCATGATACTAAGCCCTTAATTTCCATCTCCTTGGGAACCCAGAAAGGGACATATTTTACTGATTTTGCAAGTAAGGACGTTGTAGCTCAGGCAAGTTCTAGGGGACACCAGCAAGTGTTTAGGAGACTTCCCTCTCCACTACACACACATATCCACACTCACTTCCCTTACTTAACCCAGTAATGACCCCTTTAACCGAGTGAACCTCCCAGCAGAAGCAGCACGGGGCTGTCCTTGAGGACCAGGAAGAGGAGGAAATCGCCCCAACAGATGTGAAATACCGGCTGCAGCTCCCCGAGGGGGCCCCATTACGGAGCAAGAGTTCCAGTGTACACAGCCAGGGCCACAAGCCTGGATGGACCCCACTCAGCAAAAGCCAGAGAGAGTGGTTCAAGCCCTGGAAGACGGAGAATGTAACAACTCCTGAAGACAAGCGCTCCCACTCAGGTAGGGCTCATGGGTGGGAGTGGGGTGGAAGATGGTATTGAACATAAAACCCTTGTTCCCAGACCCCTTGTTTAACCCTATGCAGGAGCATCTCTGTTCCCGTCAGATCCCAGTTGGAAGGGCCACCAACCCAGCAGAGTGCAGCACAGAGCATACTCTTGGTTCTTCCCCCTTCAGTCCCCTTCCGGCACTGCCTGGCTCAAGGTCAGCCAGGATCACTCTGGAGGGTGCTAGACTATCTACGTTCCTCCTTTGCCTTCCCTCCTTGTGTTTTGACTAGGCCTGACGGCAGCTCAGCCCCACAGCCCAGGCTTTTAAAATGAAGGGGCTGACTGAGGCTCGGATGTAACTTAGTAGACAGATTGATTGCCTATCATACGTGAAGTCCTGGGTTCGAGCCCCATTATTGCATTGCCGAGGAACCAGCCTTGGTTTGGAGAGGGGTTCTGAGAGAAGGGGTGTCTGGGAGTGGCAAAAATGACTCGAAGTCAAATTGTGGGTTGAAGCCAGTGGTCCATGCTCTGTGGGAGACAGTTTTCCAGCCTGCTTTCTCTCTACTCTGCTTTCTTTCTCTCTCTGATCTGCTTTCTCTGGAGATCTCTATACAGACTCTCTCTCTCTCTCTCTCTCTCTCTCTCCCTCTCCCTCTCCCTCTCCCTTTGCTGCTAAGGACAGTTCTCCAAGCAGTTATCTCTTACTACTCTAAAAAATTCTCTAGATAGCTCCTCTCTCGCAAATCTTAGCCCAGTCTTTTATTTTACATACCAATCCAGTCATTTACACCAGGTTCCCTTTTGATTACCCTGTGAACCAGCATCTTGTAACCCTAGCCCCTTACTTCTTAGGAGACAGCAAGCACACATTTTCTTTTAACATTGCAAAAGAATTCAGAGATCTGCCTGCCTCTGTGAAGCACAGACTAGCATGAACTAGTTGGGTGGGACCCCATCCTGAAATTACCTTTTCTACTACACTTAGACCAAAACCAGCTCTGTCCCAGGCTGACCTTGAACTCAGGAATCTGTCTGCCCTTGTAAGCACAAACCAAAACACTTATTGGGTGGAATCTCCTGCGATCACCACTCCCTAAATCTCTTTTTCTCCCTCTTAGTATCTTCTGACAAGTTGGTTCACAGTGCAGCTGCTTCTGTGCCTTTAGATGCATGAAGCCCCTCATATAATGTATATTGCATCCTTATTTTTTGAGAAATTATATACTTTTGAACCCAGCCTTAAAGACTGTCCTGAAGGTACCAGTGTTTTTACCATTTTGCTGACACTAGACACACCTTTGCCTCCTTTGGACTCATGCTGTCTCTGATTATCACGGAGTCATTAATGTCAACAGGGAAGACAGTCCTGGCTGGAGGAAGGTAAAATATGTACGTTGTTATACAAATAAGCCTTAAGCCCACAGCAGTCATCGACAGTCATGGAGGCCCATGCCTGGTCGCCATGTCCCAGGGGCAGGAACCATGTCATTCTGTCCCCACCAGGGCCATGCCTGACTCGGCATTGCATAAAGCAGGCATGGTGACGCACACCTGTAATCCCAGCGCTTGAGAGGTAGAAGAAGGAAGATCAGAAGTTCGAGTCCATCCTCAGCTACATACACAATACTTCCAGGTCACACCCAGGGCAGAAGAACAACACCAAGAGGACAGCTGAGGCATGTGGAGTATGACAGCCAGGACCAGGACACCCAAACCCTCGTGTGGAGTCAAGCCCTCTTCCCTGGTCTAGACAAGAGCAGTCAGGGAGTCATGTGAGTAGGTGGAGCTGAGACCAAACCCATGCTGGGGATGCAGGGTTGTGTGGGCGGGAGTAGGGGAAGGAGGGACCTATTTCCCAAGGCACAGGTGCTCTCCGACATTCGACTTCTGTCATCTCAGAGAAACAGCTGATAAGTAGTAGAGCAGGAATCTTAGACTTCCCTCTAGATCAGCTTTAACCTGACCTCTGGGAGGGTTAAAGCTGGGAGCTTTAACCTGACCTGAGGGAGATCTGAGCAAGGAAAAACTGGTAGGGGAGTGAGGATCCTAAATTCAAAGTCAGCCCTGTCCCCTGTGCATTCTTGGAAGACATAAGCCCCCCACCCCCACCCCATGCAAGCTAGGAAAGCCCAGGCTTACCAGTCTCACAGGAGTACAGAATATCTTTGACCTGCTATGGTCCTTTATGGCCTCAGACAGTCCTTTACCTCATCCCTATTCAGTTAGGAAGCCCAACTTGAACCCAGAGACACTACCATGTGCCTTGCAAACATTCCACAGCTGTAGATTGAAGAAATGATATCCACCTTAAAGTGACCTAGTCAAGAGCCTAATGACAAAAGAAGCTACAAACTTCCAAACAAACTTCCAAGCTCCCTTTTTTCCAACTCCCCCCAGTCTCAAGCTGCAGCCCCTGGCTACCTGCTGGGGGTGGTAGTATGCTCCCTGTGGTCCTATCCCGTGGCAGCAGATGACTCGACTTCTCTGCTAAATCACAGCATGATAATGGAGAAACAGAAAAAAGAAACATAAAATAAATTTAATTTTTCCTTTCTAGAGAAGCAATAAAGAAATTTTCACTTGAAAGTACCTAAAAACATATCATTTCCTTTAGGCAGACCCACAAACAGAAGGTGAGGAGACAAGTCCATGACAGGGACCCTTCTGTTTAGGTCACTCAGGGGGAGGGAGAGAACATCACTAGTAGAATCTTTTGTTCTCCATGCAGCCAATCCACACAGCAAGTGTCGAGGGAGAGGGAAATGGTACCTGGTTGGTCCATGACCCACGCACATCAGGAGATGAGCCAGAGAAAGCATGGGATAGCCTTTGTGGGGACAAGGAGAACCACCAAGTTTACTGAAACTACATCAGCCAGGGTAAGGTGCTCAAGCTTTCCTGTCAAGAGGTAACCAGGGCTGGGGCTCCAACGGCAGAGTACTCACTTAGCAAGTGCCAAGCTCTAGGTTCAATGTCCAGTACTATAAAAACTAGGCATAGTGGTACGTGTCTGTGGTCTCAGCATTTGGACCATGGAAGCAGGAGGGTCAGAAATTCAGAGTCATCCTTGGCTACATATTGGCTTGCTTAAGCTA
>JANHMN010000024.1:6561136-6579666 GCA_030674055.1 Rhabdomys pumilio | reverse complement strand
TCTTTAATCCCAGAATTTGGCAGACAGATCTCTGTGAGTTTGACACCAGCCTGTCTACAGAGCGTGTACCAGGACAGCCAGGGCTACACAGAGATACCCTGTCTGGGAGGGGTAGGGTCCTAACTCCTCCTTCAGGGGAAAGAGAACAGTGAAGCCTGCCACCACTTTGATTACCCTGGGAAATGAGGAAATACATTTCTGACTTTCTCTGGTCCACAACCACTCCACACTGCCCAGCTGACAAGTGCAGTTAAAAGCTGTCACTCTTTCCCAGATGTCCTGTCTGCCACCTCTCAAGCTCCTGGAGAAAAAAGTGAGGAGTAGGTGTCCCCCCAACTCAGCTGGGATCTTCCAAGGCAGATTACAATCCGAACTGATCAGCAAGCAATTCTTTCAAGACTGGAGAGCTCAGGCCCAAGGGCGCCTTGGAAGCAGTGAAAAGCTTCCGGTAGGAACTGCAAAGCAGCTGAAGTTAATCTTTTAAAAAAAATAAATATTTTTTTTTGTATTATTATTTTATTTTATATGCATGGGTATTTTGCCTGCATGTGTGTCTGTGCAACGTGTGCCTGGTGCCTGTGGAGACGAGGTCTCAAATCACTTGGAACTGGAGTGACATTTGCGAGCTGGCAGCCAGTGCTCTTAACCACTGAACCATCTCTCTAGCCCGTCACCAGGTAGAGGTGGCTTTACCAACCGAGCTAATATCTCACTTGCCAGCAGCTAATAATCTCAATTTTGAACAAGACTATCTCCTAACCCTGCTTACTAAACACTAGAGAGCCCATTTTATATCTATTATTATTATTATTATTATTATTATTATTACATATGTGTGTGTATCTATGTGTGTCTGTGTGGGAATATGTACATTTGAATACAGATGACCTCAGAGGCCAGAGATGTCTGATTTCAGGAGCCAGAGTTGGATGGTTTGTAACCCGTTCAGTGTGGGTGTTGGGACTCAAGCTCATGTCCTCTGTAAAGACACAACGGCTCTTAACCACTGAGTATCTGTCCAGCCCTAGAGATCCCATTTTTACCTGGGGCAGAATAAAGTCCTTGAGTCCCTTAACTAACAAATGGGCTGTGATGCAGGAGAGGGGAGTTAGTCCTTTATCAGCTGACTCTGTCCCTGGGTTCACAGGCACCATTTGAGGATCAAGTGAACACGAAGGTCACCTACATGCCTTTGTTTTCTGAAAGAGTGAAGTTTGTAAGCCCCAAAACAGTTGCATCAAACCTGAGACAAACACATTCTCAACTGAGTAAGAAAAACCAACCAGGTATGAGGGTGAGGCCCAGCCATCCCCAGGCATAGTAGCTTAGTGACTCAGCTCCATCTTGAACCTATAATCTCTCTGCCTGCTTCCCCAGGTCAGCTCCAGAATTTGGCCTTCCAAAAAGAACATCTGGAGAAAAGGACTGCCTGAATAAATTCTGGGAAATCACAACAGAAGCCTGCAATCCCAGCACTCCGCTAAGGCAGACCTGCTGTAAGTTCTAGGCCAGCGTGGGCTGTAGTGTGAGACCTTGTCACACAGACAGAAATCCCAGGCATGATGGGATACAACTGTAATTACAGCACTTGGGAGGCGGAGGCGGGAGGATCCCTGTACTGCTTACAGAGTTTGAAGATAGCCTGGGCTACATAAAACCCTGGAGAGAGAGAGAGAAAGAGAGAGAAGTTGGGGGGAGGGAGGAAGGGAGGTAAGCAAACAAACACAAGGTCTTTAAAATAACTGCCTCATCCTAGACTCAGCTTTCAGAGCAGCTGCTGCACTGGTGCCATGTCTTGGGATGCTAGCAGAAGAAGGCTGAGTTGTTTCTTTGAGGAGGAATGCTGTTCCATTGTCCCAGAAGGACAGTTGTGTCCCAGAAGACCTGAAAAGAAAGGTCAGTAATGTTTGTAATTAGTGAGGGAGTGGCAAAGCACCCAGGCTTTGCCAGTTGGCCCTCCCCATGGGTTCCACTCTGCTCAAGCCACTTGAGAGGCTGCTCCTGTTCTGTTTCTCTTTTTAAACCGAGATGTAAAAATCCACACACCATAACCCTTTTAGCATGTACAGCTCGGTGGTTCATTGCTTAAATCGGAGAGTGAGAGTGGTACCCACTTATAATTCCAGTGTTTGGGAGGCTGAGGCAAGAGGATTACTGTGATTCCAAGGCCAGCCTGGGAATCTACACAGTGAAACTGTCTCAAACAAAACAAAATTAAATTAAGCCGAAACCTGAGCGTAGAGAAGGCACAAGATAAAGTAGAGGACAAATGGGGTACTAATTTTATTAAAAGGAAAAAACAATGGGGAAAGGGGGCTTGGGGTGAAGGCTGCACATGCCTGGTGATCTGAGTTTAAGCCCTGCAATCCATGGTGGAAGAAGAGACCCGACTTCCCAAAATTGTCCTCTAATCTCCACATATATGCATGGCATGCCGTACCTGCATACACACACACACACACACACAAACACAATCACAGGATAACAATAAATTTTTTTAAAAATATCTTCTAGGTATAGACAGTATGGTCCCCCAAACCCAAGAAAGATTCTGATCAAAATCTAATTACTAGGTGATTGTTTTGAAACTATGATCTTAGGTGTGGCTGTGAAATCAAGGTAATCACAGAAAGTGAATTTAGTCCCCTTACCCTGGGAACTATGCAAACCCCGGCTCTCCTTTTATTTTCATTAAGACAGGGTCTCTATACATAGCCCTAGCTTTCCTGCAACTCACTGTGTAAACTAGACAGGCCTCAGACTCGCAGAGATCCATCTGCTTCTGCCTTGCAAGTACTGGGATTAAAGGTGTGCGCTACTACAACCCAAAATTTTGGAAGTTTATGCAGACCACGGCACTGCTATCCTCGATTGAGAAAAAGCATGCCGTACTGCCCTCTAGTGACCATCTTAGGGAATGTCAGCCAGCTGCAAGCAAGGCCGACTGTGGTCTCTGGCGTTCTCCTAAGGCAGAGAAGCAGTATACATCTTAAGGTGAACAGATGCAGAGCCCACCCAGAACAGAGTCTTTATTCTCTTTCTACACTTCAATCTCTGCTTGAAAACATAGCAAACCCCTGAGAAACTGTGAGGCCCTTAAAACTGCAGTTATAACATGAACCCGTACCTCGAGAAGACCTTGTTCAGAAAGCCTGTGACAATGGACTAGGGCTAGAAGTTGAATGCGCTCACCTCCGTCTGTGTCCAAGGAAAGGGGCTGGGCTGGCGGCCTGAAGATTCTTCCTGGAGTCCCTTGGAGGCATTTTAACACCTCTTAAAAACTATTTTTAAAATTATTCCTCTATTTCCTTGTTGTGTGTGGGCAGGTGGGGTGCATGCCATGTTGGAGGTCCATCTGAGGACAACTTGCAGGAGTTCTTTCCCTCCACCACGTGGAACTGGGGGATCGAACTCTGGTCATCTGACTTGGCATCGAGCCCCTTTTTCACTGAGCCATCTTCCTGGTCCTAGAGGTCTTTTGTTGGGGGTCGGGGGAGCAGAGGGTAATTTTACACTTAAAGATATTTGTAGAGACTGTATAATGTGTTCCTTCCTCTAAGCTTGACATCTTAAGAAACTAAAGGACATCAGAAAACTGGGAGACAGAGCACTAGTAATTTGTATGAACTAAAAAACTAAATTTACCATTAGATTTTCCATTAATGATCAGTTTTGGCTGTTTTTGGTTTTTGTTTTTTTAAAGACAGGGTTTCATGTAGCACTAGGCTGACCTCCAAGTCCAAGAAAACCTTGAACTTCTGAGCCTCCTGCCTATCCCTCCCAAGTGATGAGTGTATAGCCACATCTAGTTTCTGTGGTGCTGGGGATTGAACATAGGGCACTCTAGCAAGAGAGCTACATCTCTAGCCCCTCGGCTTCTCAGAGGACAAAATGAGCAAGAGTTGTGTAGAGTACAAACCAGCAGCTCTGGTCCCAGTGGCCACAGTCTAACTTATAGAATATTTTCATCTCATAAATATTGATTATATACATAATCATTTTCTTTTTCTTTCCTCTTCTTCCTCCTCTTCCTCCTCTCTTCTTCCTCCTCCTCCTCAACCCTCCTAAATAACACTGTACCAGGCTGCTGGCTGTGGGGATTTATAGGTATAATCTTCTTACAGAAGTAACGGAAGCCCAAGGACAACACAGCCACTGTGAGAAGCCTGTGCTGACTTCCCATGGGGGCCAGGGTGGGGAGGGGCCCTCATTTATTCCCTGGAGATAGAGCAGTGACTTGTTTTTTTTTTTTTGAGACAGTAGCCTAAATTGGCCTTGAAACACCCCATCTTCCTGCCTGTCTCCCAAATTCTGGAATTACAAACATGTCACCATGGCCTGGCTTCTGTCTTCATTGTTCTTCTTAAAATTACCTTTGTGTTTGTGAGCATGCACACATGTGAGTGTGTGAAGGCTCCTCCCACCATGTGGGTCCCAGGGAACAAACTCAGGCTGTCAGGCTATTTCACTGGCCCTGACTTTAAAAAAGAAAATGCCACCATAGGAATTCATATCTTTACCAACTTCCTTAGCAGTTTTACCTGCGGGCTGGAGAGATGGCTCAGCAGTTAAGAGCACTGATTGCTCTTCCAGAAGTCCTGAGTTCAATTCCAAGCAACCATACTAGTGGCTCACAACCTTATAGATAGATACATGAAAAATGGGCGAAGTCTCTTGATAAACATGAAGACATATAAAGATGGCCAACATCATCCATTATGGAAATTAGTATCACACACCTACTACCTTCCATCCGCCAGAATAGCTGTAGTAAAAACAGGTAGCACAGTCAAGGATGCAGAGAAGCCAAAACTCTCATAAGTTACTCTTGGGAAGAGACCTGGCGCTTACTCAACAAGTCAAAACAGAAGAGTTCCATATGACTCAGTGACCCCACTCCCAAGTCTGTGTATGCACACACACACACACACACACACACACACACACACACACACCACTAGAGAAAATAAAAGCATCCACCCAAAACCTTGCATATCAATTACTCATAGCAGCAGTTTTCATAACAATCAAGAGTGGAAACATTTGTATCCACCAAATCATGAATAGAATGTGTGTAATAAACACACACGGAACTATTCAGTCAAAAAGGAGGGGCACGGATTGAACTTGGATACATGCGACATGAAAGGAGGCAGACACGGAAGGCCACAGATTAGATGACACGCGTACTCACACTCACGCTACTTAAGTCTCAAGGCACCAAATCTTTCTTGGGAGAAACTGGGTAGGCCAGGGGTTGCCCAGGGTAGAGACAGGGAAATGACCAGAAATGGACACAAGTTTCTGGTATCCACAATATTTCAAATTCACATGCTGACGGCTACACCTCCCCATGATGTATCAAAGCCCACTGATTCTTCTCGAAAGGACCATAAATTAATTTAACCTAATAAAGTTATGGATTTGTTGTTCTGTTTTTAAGAAAATAGAAAACATCTATTATCACAGCTTTTATGAGTCACAGAGCTTAAGCTTTACTCCTGGAGGCTTGGATCCAGTTACAGATGAGGGCTGTGGGCACCTAACTGGCTTCTGCTTGCTGCTGCCCTGGGGAAAGCCTGTCTTCTCCCCATGACTCCCTGGAGGGCTAGAGTGTCCAATGGGGAGATCTTTTTTCACATCAAGCCATCCAAGAAAGGGCAGAGTATATCTATCTTTCATGACCGTTCAGAAGTCACATGATTCTGACATATATTAGTCATGACACAAGCCAGCCCTATTCACTCCGGCAGGGGACTACCCAAGGGCTTGAGTGCCAGAGAGCAGGGACCCAGAGAGCCACTGGAAGCTGCCTACCACACGATGCTAATGAGACCAATGATAGTAACAGCTAAGGACAGTCACTATATGCCAGGCAGTTTTAAACTCACAGTAAGCGTGAGGCGGGCACTCTTCTGGCTCACAGAAGCAGCTAAGGCTCAGAGACATTAAACAGCCCACAAGTCACATTAGCACAGCTTCTAGCAGCCCACACCAGTGCCCACTTCTCCCCGACACACAGTACTGCTTCCCAGTCTTACTTCCCACATCCTTTCATCTGCATCCCTCAACAGACGCCAGCTGAAGCAGAGTTTCCCTCCTCCACGAGAGCTGGTTTTGCCACACTAATGGCTGCAAAATAGAAAATGTTTTTATTTGCATTCAGTTAACCGGGAGTGGGACAATGTGCTTACTAGCTATCTAGGTCTGATTCTCTCCATCTCTCTATTTTCCCAGTTGTCTTTTCTTTTCTGATTTGTAGATTTTGGTCACGAAGTCAATCCTTCATGTCCGCAATCCCTCACTGTTATACATTGCCAGTGTCTTCTCAGTGTCTGTAGTCATCCTTAACTCTGACATGACCTGCTCTGCTGCACAGAGAGCCCCACATGATGCAGCAGCCAGAGCAATCGGTCTGTGGTTTGCTGTGTGAGGTACAACCATCATGTGCTCCTGTCACATTTTATTAACACTTGTCTGGGGTCAGAAACCCAGGGCCCCTCTGCGCCACACTACAGCTTCACTGTACTGTTCACCCGGGGCCTTAATCGCTTCAGGACTGCTGACGTGGTGTGAGAAGGGAGCCCACTTCATTTTTGTCCATGTAACCTCGTTCTCTGAGTCTCAGCAGCCACCTTTCCCACTAACATGTAACACTACCTTATCACACACAAGGTCCAATAGTCCTGAACCTGGTTTAACACCAAATTCTGATTTTTCACAAAAGAATGCTTTTACTCACACAGTTAAATTAATGAAAACTCCATATCACTCATTACTCCCAGGACCCCCAAAAGTTTGATATTAGCTGGAATTCTTTCCCAAGCAGAATACCCAGTTAGGAAATGATTACAAAAAAATAAATATGTGTTTATTTTTAAGAAAAAGGAAAGCACTGGCCAAGAACAAACCCTGGGACGAAGTCACCGTGTCTTGTCAAAGCCAGTCACAGACAGCAAGGACACAGCCAAGATTAGGTGCCCAGTCCAAAGGTCAGACTGACAGCAACTTGCTGGTCTCAGTCTCTTAGCAGGACTCCATTAGAGCTGGATGTGAGGTGGTACTAAAAGCACCACAGCATCACATGTCCTCAGGGAGGTCATGTCCTGAGGGAGGTCACATGTCCTCAGGGAGGTCACATGTCCTCAACACTCCACTTGTAGGCAAGCTCCTCCACAGCCTTCTTGCTGGCAAGCCTGGCAAAGCGCTTCTGTTCAAAGCCATTGGATCTGCAATCAAAAGAAAAATTCTAGTAAGCCAAAACTCTCAACGTTTACTTGAAAGTGGAAAGGAGCTGAGCGTGGTGGCGCATGCCTTTGATCCCAGCACTCAGGAGGCAGAGGCAGGCAGATCTGAGTTTGAGGCCAGCCTGGACTACAGAGAGTTCCAGAACTGCCAGAGCTACGCAAAGAAACCCTGTTTCAAACAAACAAAAAGAAAGGAAAGCCATTCATGGGAAAATATTTAAATCCTATGTTTAAAAAAAAAATCAAAGCACCGGGCAGTGGTGGCGCACGCCTTTAGTCCCAGCACTTGGGAGGCAGAGGCAGGTGGATTTCTGAGTTCGAGGCCAGCCTGGTCTACAGAGTGAGTTCCAGGAGAGCCAGGACACAGAGAAACACTGTCTCGAAAAACCAAAAAAAAAAAAAAAAAAAAAAAAAAAAAAATCAAAGCAACAAAACACAAATTAACCCTCTTCTCAGTCCTGGTTCAGACTTATTAGACAACTCAACTCTTTCAAACCTTCACTACTCTCTACAAAGACTCAACACAGCTCGGCCTTAAGCCCAGATACTCCAAAGGCTGAGGAAGGAAGATGATAAACCCAAGGTCTGCATGGGCTACAGAGTTAGTTCATGGTTAGCCTGGGCAATTTCATGAAGCCCTGCCTCAGAATAAATAGTAAAATGGCGGCTGGGGATGTCACTCAGTGGTAGAGGCGGAGCCCCTACGAGGCTATGAGCTCAACACACGGTACAAAACCAAAGCACAGTTCACTCATGGCCGATGTCCACAGGCACCACAATCTAACCATTGGTTATATATGTACCGAGTTCTCACTGGACATTAGGTGCTATGGAAGAATCAGGGCAGGAAAATGAAGGACACAGCACCTGTCCTGACAAACTCAGACAAGCGACACAGACATTTAAACGGTAACTAGAAAACAAAGGCCAGAGCTGAGAAATGGCTCCGGGGTTAAAAGCATTTGCTGCTCTTGCAAAACCAAACTTTGAACCCCCAGCACTATTGGACAGGCTCACAATCATCTAGCTCCAGGGTATCCAAACCCTCTTCTGGATTACAGACACTGACACACAGGTACACACACACACACACACACACACACACACACACACTCAATTCGGACTGAAGAGATGGCTCAGCAGTTAAGAACACCGGGTTCCTCTGGAGAACACATATGTCAGCTCACTCCCATCGGTAACTCTAGTCCCAGGGAATCCAAAGCTGAGGCTGCCCTAAGGGTGGTGCACAGACACAAAGCTAAAACACCCACAAAAACAAACAAAAAATTAAAAGTTAAATTTAAAAAATAAAAAAGGAAAAACCATTAGAAATATGTGTGGGATATCAAAAAAACAGAATGAGCTCGTGGAAGTGGGGAGTAGGGGTGGGGAGGGGGAAATATAGGACCGTAAAAGGAGCAGAAGGACTAAGCAAGGGCCTTTGTGGGAGTGGCCCCAAGCTATGCCTGGAAGCAACAAACACACAGGCACAGAAACAAGAGCCCTGGTCTCTGCAAGGGGTAACGGGTGGGGTTTTCACTGGTGGGGCCAGAGACTACCGTGTGACAAAGGGTATGGCCACAAGTCAACACTGGAAAGACAGGGAGAGGCCAAATCCCAGCGAGTTTAGGACATCATAAAAACAAACAAATACAGATTTCATCTAAGAAAGATGGACTTAAAACTGCATTTCAGAGACATCTCTAGAGATGTGCACAGCCGGGCAGTGGTGGCGCAAGCCTTTAATCCCAGCACTTGGGAGTCAGAGGCTGGAGGATCTCTGAGTTTGAGGCCAGAGATCTGGTCTACAGAGTGAGTTCCAGGACAGACAGGGCTACACAGAGAAACCCTGTCTCAAAAAAATAAAACAAAACAAAACAAAAAACAAAAAAAGAGGGGGGGGGGAGATGTGCACTAAGAAAGCTATTAGCACGGAGGCCTGCAAAACAGATGAAGGCAATGATCAGGCAGTGATGCCAGGTAGGGATAGCAACAGGGGCCATCAAGAGGAAAGAGCAGTAGGACTGGGGAACTGAGTAGTCACAGCCAACGATGTGCCTCGGGGACAGTAATCTGAGAGACCAGATAAGTGAAGATGTCACCTCGCAGGCGGGTATGCTCTGCGTATGTGAACAACGCTTGAGGCACCTCGACTGCACAGGGCCAGAGGACCGACTACACACTGGAACCACAAACAGTGGCTGAAGGCCTGACTCGGAAAGAGGCAACCAGGAGGAACAGGAGTGAGAGCAGGGAGGGTTCCAGAAAGAGAACTGAAGACCACTGAAGGGGAACAGAGAAAGGTGCTCACAGGGGCCAAGACAGGACAAACAACAGGGACGGGTCATCATGGAAGCCAGTTCTGGAGGAGGCTCAAGTACACAGTGAGCAGACCTCCAACTTCAAACCCACTCCCACCCTCTCTCTCTGAATTGCCAGCCCTTCCTTTTTCATTATTTATTGTAGTACTTATTTTCCTTTGAGACAAAACAGTGTGTATGCGCGCGCACGCACGCGCATACACACACACACACACACATATGTGAGAAATGTGTGTATTTTGGGTTCCAAATAAAGCCAACAACATGAACAGCGCAGCAGGCACTCTGGTGGCAGGAGGCACTCTGGTGGCAGGCACTGCTGGAACAAGATCCACCAGCAGCTATGGAGCAAGTGAGTTCAGGAAAACCCTCCTGCCAAAGATTCTGCAGGGTGACCCACAAGCACAGTAGCCAGACAGCCTACAAGTGCAGTCCCTCCGAGGCTCTTGACCTCAGGAAGAACTGGGGTGAGATTCCAGAAGCAGCCCGAGGGACAGAAGATAATGCCTTAGGCTGGCATAAGTGGAAAATGGGTTCTGACACACAAACAGCAATTATAAAACTTGGACAAAATAAATACTGGTTTAAGGCATGGGTGACCACGAAAGTAGGAAAAAATCCAATAGGAGTGGGTTAGCAGAGGGTAAGCGCTCAGTCCACACAGCTCAAGCAGGCCACATGCAGAACCAGGGGCTGACTGGCTTGAGGTGTTGTGGCAGTGGCAAGAGTGGCTACAATCAAGGAGCAGTGCTGGGAGAGAGACACTGCAAAGGGGATAAAGCCTGGTTATGTACGCGAAGGTCACACGCAGCTTTGGTGACTCATTATGCATGTGCAGAGGACCACTACCAGCCTGTCAGAGTGAAGACCACTGCCAGCAGCCAGAGGGAAGCCTTGAGCCAACGTGTTAGCTGCTGCCTACTGCAAGGGAGACAGAGGATCAGTGTGGAGTAAAACTCAGACCAAAATCAACAGACAATGGGGCAGAATCCAAAGCTCCACCATGCATCACTCATAAATAGAAGATCTAACAGACAAACCAACAGGAAAATAACATGTACTCAAAAAGCTAGCCAGTTGCAATGTCACCCACATATAATTTCAACAGTCAAAAGGCTATGGCAGGAGGTCTGAGTTCAACATCAGTTTGGGCTACATAGCCAGCTCTAAACCAGATTGGCCTACAAAGTGAGACCCTGTCCCAAAAAGAGAGGGGAGTCATGGGACAGGTTATCAACAGAAAGCAATTCTATGGTGAACAGAATGTTGTAATCAGCAGACAAAACTTCAAAACACCATTTATAAATACTTTTCAAAAAGAGAAAACAGTCTCTAAATGGGTGAGCAGATGGGAAATCTCAGTGGAGACATGCAAGCCATCAAATGGGAATTATGGACTCAAAGCAGCTGAAATATAATAGCAACTGACAGAAAACAACTAAGATATCAGGACCAGCTCTCTTTTCCAGCCGAGCAAGATGCCCAAAGGAAAGAAGGCCAAGGGGAAGAAGGTGGCCCCGCCCCCTGCCGTCGTCAAGAAACAGGAGGCCAAAAAGATGGTCAATCCTTTGTTTGAGAAAAGGCCCCAGAACTTCAGCATTGGGCAGGACATCAAGCCCAAAAGAGATCTAATACGCTTTGTCAAATGGTCCTGCTACATCAGACTGCAGCGGATCAAAGTACTTCCTGCCATTAAGCAGTTCACCCAGGGCCTGGACAGGCAAACAGCTACTCAGCTGCTTAAGTTTGCCCACAAGTACAGGCCATAGACAAAGCAAGAGAAGAAGCAAAGGCTACTGGCCCGTGCTGAGAAGAAAGCTGCTGGCAAAGGGGATGTCCCAACTAAGAGACCACCTGTCCTCCGAGCAGGAGTCAATACAGTCACCACCTTGGTGGAGAACAAGAAGGCTCAACTGGTGGTGATTGCCCATGATGTAGAGTCCATTGAGCTGGTGGTTTTCCTGCCTGCCCTGTGTTGAAAGATGGGGGTGCCTTACTGCATCATCAAGGGAAAGGCCAGGCTGGGGCGTCTGGTCCACAGGAACACATGCACCACTGTTGCCTTCAGAAGGGTTAACTCGAAAGACAAGGGTGCTCTGGCTAAGCTGGTGAAGCTATTAGGACCAACTATATGACAGATATGACGAGATCTGCTGCCACCGGCGAGGCCATGTCCTTGGTCCTAAGTCTGTGGTTCGCACTGCCAAGCTGGAAAAGGCAAAGCCTAAAGAACTCGCCATTAAACTGAGTTAAATGTACACTAAGTTTTCTGTACATAAATATAATTATAAAATTATCTTCCAAAAAAATGTATCAGGACCATTCTGTCAACTCTCAAGCCACCTTAGCCTGACAGATGTTTAAAAGCACCATCATCCCAAGTAATTGCTCAACGTGTAGTAAGGGCATCAGTCTCTAGGGAGAGTCAAAAGAATGTGAAAATATTCAACATGGATTCCAGGGATCTTTCTCAATATCTACTCAAGTGCTTTTTTCTGATGGTGTGCATATAATAAAAACATCAGCATTTGGAAGGTGCTTACCACTCAGCAGCCTACATGGTATAAATGACCAGAATGTGATTCATAGTGTGCACTTGGTAAAGAGTGGAGTGTAAGAAAGACCATGACTGGAAAGACGGCTCAGGAGCTGCTCTTCCAGAGGACCTGGTTCGATTCCTAGCACCTAACTCTAATTCCAGTCTCAAGGGATCTGACAATCACTTCTGGCTACCAAGATTACTTCTTGCGCAGATTTCTAGGTAGGCAAATCACCCAGACATAAAAACTAAAGAGGAAAAAAAAAGACCATGAATTATGCAGGCGTGGCAGCACATGCCTTTAATCCCAGAACTTGGTAGGCAGCTCTGAGTCCACGGCCAGCCTGTCTACATAGAGAGTTCCAGGTAAGCCAGGACTATGCAGAGAGACCCTGTCTCAAAGAAAAAAAAAAAAGCCACAAAGATTATAAATTTTAATGCAAAAGTATCAAAAGTTCTTTCCATGACCTCAGACCCACATAACAGCCTTGACGGATACAGCTTTTCTGTGTGCCACATCTTCCTTTTCTGCTGGTGACGTGGCAGACTGGGTTCTCCTTCTGCATTTCAACTAAACACTTCATAATAAACAAATTCAGAACCCACCTGTCTACTATTAGTCTAGTCATTAATGATATTTGCAAAAAGCTAAATTAATTATTTTTTTTTTTAATAATTACTTTTCATTAAAAATAATGGTAATTATATTAGTATATAATGGTTTTATTCTATATAGTGAATAAATGGTCTTTTAATTTTAATATAGTAACTATAAATATATAATAAACATAAGCAAAAGCGTCTTGGGATCCCCAAGTTTCTTTAAAAATTTTGTTTATAAAGGTACACAACACATACACTCAAATGAGTGTGTGGAGGTCAGGGAAAAATCTGCAAGAGACAGGTCCCTCCTGCACATGGTATCAAGACTTGAACTCACATCATTAGGCTTGACAGCAAGCGCCTTTGCCCACAGTGCCATCTCACTAACAGAGTATAAAAGGGTCCTGAGATTTCAAACTCTGAGAGTCATCACACTACCTGCTAATGTCCCATGTGGGCAAGGGGAGGTGGGATCTGTGAGAACTGGCAGAAGCTACCCTGTCGGTCAGGAAGCCCGAGTACACTCTGAGATGCTAGCAAGTAACCAGATGAGGTGGCAGGGTTTCCTCCCAGGATTATAGAGAATTAATGTTCAAACACAACATGTTAAAGACACAACACAGAGAAGGCTCAAGGCCACAGCCCTCTTCATCCTCTAACCCTTAGAACATACTGAGTGACCAATGTGTGAGACAAAGCGGGACTTATCAGAGCCACTTCAGTTGTTCATCCTGAGTTTCTCAACGTCTACGGGAAGGAAATGGGAGAAATCCAGGCCTTGGAAAATAGAGCTCAGGACCGAGGCACACACTGCATGTGTGACTGCAGAGAGTTAGGGCAAGTGTAGGGGACCTCAGACATTACACAAGGCCTACTGTGCGTCCCATGCTGTACTCCCAGGACCTAGGAGAGAGTGCAGGAGTTGGAGGTCTGCCTGGCTATAGAGTGAGACCCTGTCTCAAAAAGAAGAAAAAAAGAAAACCAGAAAAGGTTAAGGTCAGGCAGAAGAGGAAACAAAAATATAGGAAACAGACTCACCTGTCCACTCCATCCCAGCGATACCCGGGCCAAATGTTGAATCTATTGGGAGGAGGAGCAGGACCACTGTAGCGCGGCCTCACTAAACACAGGAATGAGAAAAAGGAAATTAGCTACTGACACAATTTAACTCAGAGCTAGATGGCTATGGGAGAAAATCCTTCATGGAAGTTCCTATTGTTTTGATCCAAACTCCCAAACACAAGGGCATTACAGTAGGTGTGGGGCAGCCTTCTCTGGGAAGAGCTATGCACAGCAGTCTGACAACTCTCTCGATCTCTCCGCTTCCAGCAACCCCAAGCTCACCTTTCTTATTCTTGTTCTCCTTAGCCTTATTCTTCTTAATAAACTGGGCCATCGGGTCCCCCTCTCTTTCTTGCTCTCTCAGCATCCGATCCAGATCTTCGTCGTCTATATAGCGGGCCAGAGGCTTCTGCATCTCCTTCACTGCATCCTCAACATTCTGTTGCTGCTGCCGACTCTGGGCAAGCCTGGGCAAAAAGAAGCATCCTGGTTGAGAACTCCCTCCTACACTGAGAGACCACAATGCTGGCCTGGAGGATTCCCTCTCTGTAGGAGCCACAGAATCCCGACTGGTGTCTTGAACCCACCATCTCAAGAGACTGTGCTCCTGAGGCTCACCCCGTATCAGCTTCCAGGAATGCAAGGCAATGGCTGGCTCCGGTCCTGCATCTAGCTTTGTGCTCAGGGGCACCCTTACCCTTTCCCCCACTGGGCATACAGCTCATCTCGCTCTGAGTCTTTCTCTGCTTTCCTCCTCTGTTCCAGGCGCTCCAGCTTCAAATTTCTCTTCCGACCAGACTTGTCTCGAAATACAGTTTCAGTGAACTCAAACTGAGCTATGAAGGAAAAAATCACAGTTTAAAGATACACACCGGGCATCACAGTCAGAAATAACATTCTAGCACCAGACACCAACTGTCGGGGACCTCTTGCTGGAAGAACTCTTGAGACAGACCACAGTGGCTCCTGCCAACATTCTTTCACACTGGGAAGGAAAGAAGCGCACTACTGAGGTTACTGCTTGCACTACTGAGGTTAAGGTACTGCACAAACGCAGAGCAGAGACAGAGAAAGAAGCATTCCGCTAGCAAATACGACAAGTCACACTGAACAACTGAAAAGAGAGCTACAGGAGCCGAAAGTGGCCCCTGCACACCCACATCTGTACCTCCGAGGTCAGCGGTGTCTTGGTCCTGTTTCCTGAGTTCCTGGTGCTCCCGCTGAACATCAGTGACCAACCCAGTTTTCACTCCGGAATACATGTGTGGAGCCTGTGCAAGAGAAGAGGAATGCAAGTGTGCAGCCTATGCATGGGGAATTAAAATGTGCAATCTGTGCACGGGGAATACAAGTGTGCAGCCTGTGTGAGAGGAATACAAGTGTGCAGCCTACGCACGGGGAATACAAATTTTCAGCCTGTGCAAGAGGAATACAAGTGTGCAGCCTGTGCAAGAGGAATACAAGTGTGCAGCCTACACAAGAGGAATACAAATATACAATCTGTGCATGTGGAATACAAATGTGCAGTCTGTGCACGGGGAATACAAATGTTCAGCCTGTTCACTGGGAATACAAATGGTCAGTCTGTGCAAGAGGAATACAAATGTGCAGTCTGTGCGAGAGGAATACAAGTGTGCAATCTGTGCATGTGGAATACAAGTGTGCAGCCTGTGCATGGGGAATACAAGTGTGTAATCTGTGCATGTGGAATACAAATGTGCAATCTGTGCATGTGGAATACAAGTGTGCAGTCTGTGCACGGGGAATACAAGTGTGCAATCTGTGCATGTGGAATACAAATGTGCAATCTGTGCAGTCTGTGCACGGGGAATACAAGTGTGCAGCCTGTGCGAGAGGAATACAAGTGTGCAGTCAGTGCACAAGGAATATAAATGTGCAATCTGCATGTGGAATACAAGTGTGCAGTCTGTGCACTCAGAATACAAATGTGCAGTCTGTGCATATGGAATACAAGTGTGCAGCCTGTGCACAGGGAATACAAGTGTGCAATCTGTGCATGTGGAATACAAATGTGCAATCTGTGCATGTGGAATACAAGTGTGCCATCTGCATGTGGAATACAAATGTGCAGTCTGTGCACGGGGAATACAAGTGTGCAGTCTGTGCACAGGGAATACAAATGTGCAGTCTGTGCATGTGGAATACAAGTGTGCAGCCTGTGCACGGGGAATACAAGTGTGCAATCTGTGCATGTGGAATACAAATGTGCAATCTGTGCATGTGGAATACAAGTGTGCAGCCTGTGCACAGGGAATACAAATATTCAGCCTGTTCATTGGGAATACAAATGTGCAATCTGTGCACACGGAATACAAGTATGCAGTCTGTGCGAGAGGAATACAAGTGTGCAGTCAGTGCACAAGGAATACAAATGTGCAATCTGTGCATGAGGAATACAAGTGTGCAGCCAGTGCACAAGGAATACAAAGGTGCCATCTGTGCATGTGGAATACAAGTGTGCAGCCTGTGCATGGGAAATACAAATGTTCAGCGTGTTCACTAGGAATACAAATGGTCAGTCTGTGCAAGAGGAATACAAATGTGCCATCTGTGCATGTGGAATACAAATGTGCAATCTGTGCATGAGGAATACAAGTGTGCAATCTGTGCATGTGGAATACAAGTGTGCAATCTGTGCATGTGGAATACAAGTGTGCCATCTGTGCATGTGGAATACAAATGTGCAGCCTGTGCACGGGGAATACAATGTTCAGCATGTTCACTAGGAATACAAATGGTTGGTCTGTGCAAAAGGAATACAAATGTGCCATCTGTACATGTGGAATACAAGTGTGCCATCTGTGCATGTGGAATACAAATGTGCAATCTGTGCATGTGGAATACAAGTGTGCAAAATCTGTGCATGTGGAATACAAATCTGCAATCTCTGCATGTGGAATACAAATGTGCCATCTGTGCATGTGGAATACAAGTGTGCAATCTGTGCATGTGGAATACAAGTGTGCAGCCTGTGCACAGGGAATACAATGATCAGCATGTTCACTAGGAATACAAATGGTTGGTCTGTGCAAAAGGAATACAAATGTGCAATCTGTGCATGTGGAATACAAGTGTGCAGCCTGTGCACAGGGAATACAATGTTCAGCATGTTCACTAGGAATACAAATGGTTGGTCTGTGCATGTGGAATACAAGTGTGCAATCTGTGCGTGTGGAATACAAGTGTGCAATCTGTGCATGTGGAATACAAGTGTGCAGCCTGTGCACAGGGAATACAATGTTCAGCATGTTCACTAGGAATACAAATGGTTGGTCTGTGCAAAAGGAATACAAATGTGCCATCTGTGCATGTGGAATACAAATGTGCCATCTGTGCATGTGGAATACAAATGTGCCATCTGTGCATATGGAATACAAGTGTGCAAACTGTGTATGTGGAATACAAGTGTGCAGCCTGTGCACGGGGAATACAAATGTTCAGCCTGTTCACTGGGAATACAAATGGTCAGTCTGTGCAAGAGGAATACAAATGTGCAGTCTGTGCATGTGGAATACAAGTATGCCATCTGTGCATGTGGAATACAAGTGTGCAATCTGTGCATGTGGAATACAAGTGTGCAATCTGTGCATGTGGAATACAAATGTGCAATCTGTGCATGTGGAATACAAGTGTGCCATCTGTGCATGTGGAATACAAATGTGCAGCCTGTGCACAGGGAATACAATATTCAGCATGTTCACTAGGAATACAAATGGTTGGTCTGTGCAAAAGGAATACAAATGTGCCATCTGTGCATGTGGAATACAAATGTGCCATCTGTTCATGTGGAATACAAATGTGCAATCTGTGCATGAGGAATACAAGTGTGCAATCTGTGCATGAGGAATACAAGTGTGCAATCTGTGCATGTGGAATACAAATCTGCAATCTGTGCATGTGGAATACAAATGTGTAATCTGTGCATGTGGAATACAAGTGTGCAATCTGTGCATGTGGAATACAAGTGTGCAGCCTGTGCACAGGGAATACAATGTTCAGCATGTTCACTAGGAATACAAATGGTTGGTCTGTGCAAAAGGAATACAAATGTGCCATCTGTGCATGTGGAATACAAGTGTGCAGCCTGTGCACGGGGAATACAAATGTTCAGCCTGTTCACTGGGAATACAAATGTTCAGCCTGTTCACTGGGAATACAAATGGTCAGTCTTTGTAAGAGGAATACAAATGTGCAGTCTGTGCACAGGGAATACAAATGTGTAATCTGTGCATGTGGAATACAAGTGTGCAATCTGTGCATGTGGAATACAAATGTGCAATCTGTGCATGTGGAATACAAGTGTGCAGCCTGTGCACGGGGAATACAAATGTTCAGCCTGTTCACTAGGAATACAAATGGTCAGTCTGTGTAAGAGGAATACAAATGTGCAGTCTGTGCACAGGGAATACAAATGTGTAATCTGTGCATGTGGAATACAAGTGTGCAATCTGTGCATGTGGAATACAAGTGTGCAGCCTGTGCACGGGAATACAATGTTCAGCATGTTCACTAGGAATACAAATGGTTGGTCTGTGCAAAAGGAATACAAATGTGCCATCTGTGCATGTGGAATACAAGTGTGCAGCCTGTGCATGTGGAATACAAATGTTCAGCCTGTTCACTGGGAATACAAATGTGCAATCTGTGCATGTGGAATACAAGTGTGCCATCTGTGCATGTGGAATACAAGTGTGCAAACTGTGCATGTGGAATACAAGTGTGCAATCTGTGCATGTG